>PISW01011905.1:0-36494 GCA_004023785.1 Mungos mungo
AGCAACATGTAGAAAAATGAAATTAGACCACTTTCTGACACCATTCACAAAAATAAACTCAAAATGGATAAAGGATCTGAATGTGAGACAGGAAACCATAAAAACCCTTGAGGAAAAAGCAGGAAATAGCCTCCTAGACCTCAATCGCAGCAATTTCTTCCTCAACACATCCCTAGAGGCAAGGGAATCAAGAACAAAAGTGAACTACTGGGACCTCATCAAGATAAAAAGCTTCTGCACGGCAAAGGAAACAATAAAAAAAAACTAATAGGCAACCGACAGAATGGGAAAAGATAGTGGCAAATGGCATATCAGATAAAGGGCTAGTATCCAAAATATACAAGGAACTCACTAAACTCCATACACAAAAAATGAATGATCCAGTGAAGAAATGGGCAGAAGACCTGAATAGACACTTCTCCAAAGAGGACATCCAGATGGCCAACAGGCACATGAAACGATGCTCAGTGTCACTCATCATCAGGGAAATTCAAATCAAAACCACACTGAGATAACCACCTCACACCAGTCAGAGTCGCTAAAATGAACAAATCAAAAGACTATAGATGCTGGCGAGGGTGTGGAGAGACGGGTACCCTCCTACACTGTTGGTGGCAATATAAACTGGTGCAGCCGCTCTGGAAAACAGTGTGGAGGCTCCTCAAAAAACTATCCATAGAACTCCCCTATGACCCAGCAATAGCACTGCTAGGGATTTACCCAAGGGATAAAGAAGTGCTGAGGCATAGGAGCACATGTACCCCAATGTTCATAGCAGCAATGTCAACAATAGCCAAATCATGGAAAGAACCTAAATGTCCATCACCTGATGAATGGATCAAGAAGAAGTGGTGTATATACACAATGGAGTACTACATGGCAATGAGAAAGAATGAAATCTGGCCATTTGTAGGAAAGTGGATGGACCTCGAGGGTGTCATGTTAAGCGAAATTAGTCAGGCAGAGAAGGACAGATACCATATGTTTGCATTCATAGGTCTAACAGGACAGGCCTGGCAGGGGACCATGGGCAGCGATCTATCCTTAATGTCTGTACGGGGACACTTGGCTCTCAGATCAAGGCCATTGGCCTGCTGTGTCTCCCTCTCCAGCTCTTTCTCCTTCCCTTGTTTCCTTTAAATCTGCCTCAACATGCCTCCTGAAGGAAGCGGGACATCTCAAACGATCCTTAGCATTTGCGTACGCTCTGCGGTTGCTATAGAGTTGCCTTGTGTGTCTGTGTGTGTTTTTGTTTTTTATTTAAACTACATTGTCATTTTTGACAGTGTTATATATGCAGAAATGCTGTTTTCCCAATTAGGCTAAAACCTCCCCCTAATTAGCATATCACCTCCTGAGAGCCGGGCCTAGATCTGCTAGAATTCCCAAATACCTTGTAGGATGTTTTTGGCTCAAAGTAACAGAAAACTGCGACTCAAAGTGGCTTGAAGAAGGATAAAGACATCTACCGTCTCGGGTTACACGTGCAGAAGTAGGACAGGCCCAGGGAGGGTGAGGTACCTGCTCAGTGATGTCACCGAGGACCCAAGTCCTTTCTCTGCCTCAGCCCTGGCTTCATCTGAAGGCTGGTCCTCAATAGCAGTCAAGGCTACGCGCTCTCTGGGGCCAGAACGGGGTGGGGGTGGGGGGCGTGCTTGCCTGTGCGCCGGCGCTGATTCTCTTCAACCACAGCCCTTCCTTTTTCTCCAGGACAGTAAGAAATATTGTCCCCGTTGTGATTCATGTAAGGAAAAGGTGTGAGCGGGGACAAAATGGAGGACTGTTCTCGGAAAGAAGTTGGTAGAGGAGTGGATGCCACATAGGCAACGAAAAATGTCCACTACAATGTAGTAAAATGGGCCACACCCTGGGGGGGGGCTAGTGAGGGGTTGCAAGTGAGTCTACAGTGGGGATTGTATGTGTGTCTACACTGTATGTGTGCCTCTGTGGTTATGCCTAGACGCACATATATTCATACATATGTAATTCATAATTACATAATTCATTCTATATACACATGTATGTATATTACATCTATAACATCATGTAGAGTATGAGGAATACTATATTTTCTGACTTAAGGAATACCTAAAATAATACATCGAGATAAGAATCAGAGTGTACGTGTAATGCGCTAAACATACAAGAATAGGTAAACTTATACAGTAACGGAACCACAACATAAAGAAGTCAAGAGAAAAGGCGCTAGATGACGTGAATCCTTAGGTAGAAAGTCCTAACTAATCCACAAAACAGCCATTAGAACTTACAAGTAAATTTATCAAAGTCACAGGGCATGAAGCTAATATACAAAAATCAATTATATCTTTAGATGCTAACAGCAAACAATTAGTAAATAAAATGTGAAAAACAGTTTCACTTACAAAAGCATCAAAAAATGCCACAGAAGATACTTAGGAATAAATTTAGTGGAAGATGTGTAGGGCCCCTACCCTGAAAACCACAAAAGGTTACGGAGAGAAACCACAGAAAACACAAATGAGAAGAAAGATAAACCACCGTCCTGAACTGGAAGGCCTGACATTGTTAAAATGTGAATTCTTCCCAAATTGACCACCAGATAAAATGTCATCCCAACAAAAATTCCAGGAGGCTTTCTCTTATTCTCAAGTATATGTGCAAATGCAGAGGACTTACAGGAGATGAAGCAATTTTTTAAAAAACTTTTTAAATGTTTATTTTTTAAGAGGTGGGGGGAGGGGCAGAGAGAGGGAGACACAGAATCGGAAGCAGACTCTAGGCTCTGAGCTGTCAACGCAGAGCCTGATGCAGGGCTTGAACACATGAACTCTGAGATCATGACCTGAGCTGAAGTTGGATGCTCAACCAACGGAGCCACCGAGGTGCCCCTAATTTTTTTAAATGAAGAACAAAGTTAGAGAATTCCAAACACCTGATTTCAAGACTTACTACAGAGCTACAAAAATCAAGAAAGGGTGGTTATGGAGCACCCAAGTGGCTCAGTCGGTTGATCTCACGCTTTGTGGATTCGAGCCCCATGTCAGGCTCTCTGCTGGCAGCTCAGGGCCTGGAGCCCGCTTCTGATTCTGTGTCTCCCTCTCCTTCTGCCCCTCCCCTGTTCGTACTGTCTCTGTCTCTCAAAAATGAATAAATGTTTAAAAAAAATTTTTTTAAAGAATGCGTGGTCATGACGAAGGTCTAGATTCAGATCCCTGAATGGAACAGAGAGGCCGGGGACAGATGCCCGTGTATGGTGGGTTGACCTTAGATAAAGAGGCCAAGATAATCTTTTATTTTCATTTGGGAAAATAAAGTCCTTTAATTTTTTCAATATTTATTTACTTTTGAGAGAGAGACAGACAGAACATGAATCAGGGGACGGGGGCAGAGAGAGGGGGAGACGCAGAATCTGAAGCAGCTCCAGGCTCTGAGCTGTCAGCACAGAGATCATGACCTGAGCCAAAGTCCGATGCTTAACAGACTGAGTCACCCACGCGCCCTAATAAAGTCTTTTCAACATGCAACGTGGAACAACGAGATATCAGTATGAGGGAAAAAATAAACCTAAATTCTCACCGTACATCATAATAAGAAATTAAACCAAAATAGATCAGAGACCTAAATGAAAAACATTCTAGAAGGAAATACTGAAGAAAATCTTCATCGTCTTAGGGGGCAGGGGACGAAGAGTTCTTAGGACATAAATGCATGAATCATGAAAGGATAAGTTGGATCTCATCAAAATTTAAAAATTTTGCTCTTTGGAAGACATAGCTTGCAGTACGAGAAAGCGTAGGGCTAAACTGTTGACGATCCATGTATCCGAGAGAGGGTCAGGGTGGGTTCGAAACTGGGGAGTAGCCACAACAGCCTGGGGGTTTGAAAGGTCATTGTGGTTCCAGCACAAGATGGGGCAAAACAAGACAGTGGAAGCCCAGCTGAGCACGGCAGTGGCGACGGAGACGACCGGGGTGGCCTCCAAGGTCACGAAGACAGGCGGAGAGGACTCAAGAGGTACTTTAGGTGGGCGAGTTTGAATTGTCCATAGAAGATTCAAATGGAGCAGACCAGGAGGCAGTCGGAGCTCAGGCTTGCTGTGAGCCTGTGACTGAAGCTGGGAGGCGTTCCGTGCACACTGCTGGTGGGAATGGAAACTGCTGCAGCCGCTCTGGAAACAGTGTGGAGGCTCCTCAAAAAACTATCCGTAGAACTCCCCTATGACCCAGCAATAGCACTGCTGGGATTTACCCAAGGGATCCAGAAGTGCTGATGCATAGGGGCACATGTACCCCAATGTTCATAGCGGCACTTTCAGCCATAGCCAAGTCATGGAAAGAGCCTAAATGTCCATCAACTGATGAGTGGATCAAGAAGATGTGGTTTATCTATACGATGGAGGACTACATGGCAATGAGAAAGAATGAAATCTGGCCATTCATAGCAACATGGATGGACCTCGAGGGTGTCATGCTAAGCGAAATAAGTCAGGCGGAGAAGGACAGGTACCATATGTTTGCACTCATAGGTCTAACAGGAGAAACTTAACAGGGGACCATGGGGGAGAGGAAGGGGGAAAAAGAGTCAGGGAGAGGGAGGGAGGCAAATCATGAGAGACTCCTGAATACTGAGAACAGACTGAGGGCTGAAGGGGGAGGGGGGATAGGGAAGAGGGGTGATGGGCATCAAGGAAGGCACCTGTGGGGATGAGCACTGGGTGTTATATGGAAACCAACTTGGCAATGAACTATTAAAAAAAAAAAAAGCTGACCCGAGAGCAGAGCAAGTAGCAGGAGAGGCAGATGCTGTCCTGGCGCCAGTGGGCGCCCCCATCCCACCGCCCCTTCCACACACAGACACCTTTAAGGCAGCAGTGGGGGGATGGCGGGGTGCGGGGGCACCAACGCTGCAGGTTTCCAAATGCTAAATTAGCAGGAGCCACTTATCCAGTATTTAAGGTTGACTTATTTCTTGCAGTGGCTTTTTAAGATAAAATAAAAGGTAAAGTGAACTCCTATATCCGACCTCAGTGCATAAAGGAAAGCTTTTTGGCTCTCATTTTATGATTAAGCATTCCTGTCCAGCAGTCGCTCAAAATACTGTATTTTGCTGCACCGAGGCACAGCTGTGTTAGGCGAACCTTAATAATTTAGCATTTTTCACCCACCAGCAAGTCATGCTGGTAATGGCCCCACGGTTTTCAGACATTCAATAAAGTTCAATTCCAGCTGCTGTTCCCTCCCATCACGCCGGAGTGCAGCCGCCCAGCCTGGCTGCAGAAGCCGATGGAATCTGGTAGAAATGCGGAGCTCTGCAGCTCGGAGCACCCGGCACCTCTCTCCAATGATCTGCCACTTGCGTACATGCAAGCCCCTTCTTGTTTTTCTTTTTTACTTTGTTTTTGAGAGAAAGAGACAGAGCACGAGCAGGGGAGGGGCAGAGAGAGAGGGAGACACAGAACCCAAAGCAGGCTCTGGGCTCCAGGCTCCGAGCTGTCAGCACAGAGCCTGACGCGGGGCTCAAACCCACAGACCACGAGATCAAGACCTGAGCCGCAGACAGACGCTTAACCGACTGAGCCCCCCAGGCACCCCTGCGCGCCCCTTCTCTGCATGCAGAACACTGCCCGAAACCTTCCCTCTCCTGGCTTCACCCCCTCCCCGCAATAGCTCGCACCGAGTCTGGCCTAGAAGTCAGTTGAGACTCTAACAAAACATCACCATGAAAGAGCAGCTAGCAATCAACTTCACTTGCGCCGACTAATCCATCACTCATTTGACCCTGCCGTCAAGTCAGTACCCGGACAGCTCTGCAGCCCCTCACGTTCCTGAAATGGACCTGGCATGTTCTAGAGGACAGTGTCATCTGGGAGATGTACAGTTTATCCTAGTAGTGAAAGCAACCCGTGGAAATTAATTCTGGCCCCTAACAGATAGTCCAGAGACGTTTTTCTCTTAGTCTTCTCCGGCACACCCATTCTCACAGTGAAGTGAAATCTGAGAAACTAACATTAATCTGTTTTAAGTTTTATTCTCTACCAGCTTCAACAGTAACGGGTACAGGACTTTTTAGTCTGAGAACGGCGTCCGCAAGCTCACAGCCTCCGGAAACCCGTCCTCCCACTCATGCCCCATTTCTCCCCCCAAAACAGTGCATCAGGATCAGGTGAAGTTGATGATACTCCTAAGAAATGACAATTAGGGATTTGTTTTTACAGTTCTACTGGTTACTGCAAGAAATTAAAACGTAGACTTGTCAGAAATTAGGATGATTGACACTTCCACTGTGTACCCTGTGCTTTTTTTTATGAAGGTTTTTATTTTGAGCTTATTGTAGATCCACATACAGTGGAAGATACACGTGCCCTCTACCTACTTTCCCCCAGGGTAACATCTTAACAAAACGAGAGTGCCGGAGAAACTGACACCCCCACACATTGCTAGTGAAAATGTAAAAAGGTCCGGCCACTGTGGAAACCAGTTTGGCAATTTCTCAAAACGTTCAATATAGAGTGACCATAGGACCCAGAAATTCCATTCCTGGGTGTATACCCAAGAGAAATGAAAACGTAAATCCACACAGATGATTTGTACATGGTGTTTATAGCAACAGTATTCACAGTAGCCTAAAGGGGGCGAACACCTAACTGTCCATCAGCTGATGAGTGGATGAGCAAAGTGGTGTATGCGTACAATGCGAATATTACTCAGCAATGAAAAGGAAGTGTTGATCCATGTTACAATACGGATGAGCCTTGAAAACAGCATGCTGAGAGAAAGAAGTTAGAGATTAAAAACTATTATATGATGCCACTTCTGTGAGATTTGTCAGAATAGGCAAATCTATAAAGACAGAAAATAGGTTAGTGGCAGCCTGGGGCTGGGAATAGGGTTCAGGGAGTGACGGCTCGTGGGTACAGGGTTTCTCTGTGGGATGATGAAATGTTGTAAACATAGATGGTTGAACAACTCTGTGAATATACCGAACATGTATTTTTATGGTATGTGAATCATATCTCGGTAAGGATTTTAAAAAAATTAACCCACTTTGTCATTTCCTGCACACAATTAAATCAGCTTGGCTTGACTCAGGGAGGAAAAATGGATTATATCACAAGCAGGATGTTGACATTGATTCAGTCAAGATGCAGATCAGTTCCATCACCACAAGGATCCCTCGTGCTGCCCCTTTTTAGCCACAGGTACCTCTGTCCCCCACCCCCATTCTGACTCCTGCATCCACTAATCTGTTCCCCACCTCTACAATTTTGTCATTTCAGGAACGTTATATAAATGGAGTAACACAGTATGTAACCTTTGGGGATTGGTTTCTTCCATTCATCCTAATTCCCTGGACGTTCATGCAAGTGGTTGTATCAATAATTCATTCCTTTTCATTGCTGAATACTTTCGTTCACATACTTTGTTTAGCCAATTGCCTGCTGAATGGCATCTGTTATTTCCGGTTTGGGCTACTGCAAAGGAAACGTCTATGAACATGGTATACAGACTTTCACGTAAACAGAAGTTTTCATTTCCCAGGATAAATGCCCAAGACTGCAAATGATGCGTCATGTAGCAGCTGCGTGTTTGGTTTCGTAAGAAACTGCCGAGTTGCTTTCCAAAACAGTGGGACAATTTGCCATCCCCACAGCAAGGCAGAAGTGCTCGTCCTCACCAGCGTGTGGTGTTTATTTTTATTTGGGCCGTTCTAATAGGTGTGTAATCACAGCTCACTGTGGTTTTAATTTGCATTTCCCTGATGGCTCATGTTGTCAAACATCTTTTCATGTGCTTGTTGCCATTTGTCTGTCTTTTTCATATCCTAACTGAATTCTTTTCTTTTTCTACGGTTGAGTTCTGAGAGTTATGTCTACCAAATGCTAGTCATTTGTTGGCTATGCAATTTGACCAGGATCTTCTCCTATTCTGTCCCGTGTCTTTTCATCCTCTTAATAGGGTCTGTTGCCAAGCAGGCATTTTTAATTTTAATGAGGTCCAATTTGTTAATTTTACTTTCGATGGATCATGCTTTTTGATATCAAGTCTTACTCTTTGCCTAGTAATAGATCCCAAAGTTTTTTTCCTAGAAGTTTTATAGTTCTCCACTGTATTTGAGTCCATGACCCAATTTGAGTTCATTTTTTAATAAGGTGTGAGGCTTACGTTGAGGTTGAGGTTTATTTTTTTGCCTATCCGTGTCTGATTACACATTGTTTTGCACCTTCTTCAGTCTGACATATTTATGTGAGTCTCTTGCTAGTTCTGTTTCTGTTGATTATGTGTGTATCCTGCTATCGGTTCCACACAGTACTAACTACTCCTACTTCATCATTTTCAAGACTGTTAGCTATTCTACAGCCTGTGCCTTTCCATATAAATTTAAGAATGAGCTCATCTTGTCTACAGAAAACCTTGTTAGGGGGGACTTGGGTGGTTCAGTCGGTTGACCAACTGACCTGGGCTTGGGTCATGATCTCATGGTTCTTGAGTTTGAGCCTTGAATTAGGTTCTGTGCTAACAGTGCTGAACCTGCTTGGGAGTCTCCCTCCCTGCCCCTCCCCCACTCATGCCTCATGTGTGCGCGCTCTCTCTCTCAAAATAAATAAACTTAAAAAAAAACTTGTTGGGATCTCAGTAGGAATTGCATTAAACATAGAGCTCAATGTAGGGGAGGACTGAGAACTTTACCACGTTGGGTCTTCCAAGGCATAAACACGAGATGTCTCTCCATTTATTTCATTTCATCCACTTCATTTCACCCACATACTGTAATTTGCAGCATACAGATCATGTACATCTTCTCTTAAGTGTGTATCTACATCATTTTCTTTGCAGTCGACCATAGTATTATTTGTAAGATCACTTTTCACGTGTTCATTGTTAGTATGTAGAAATGCAATTGATTTTTATGTGTTGATCTTGTAGCCTGTGTCCTTGCTGCGCTCACTAGTTCTAGTTTTGGTTTTGTTTTGTTTTTTTCCATCGATTTCTTGGGACTTTCTATGAACACAACCGTGTCTCATGAACATAGGGCGGATTTAGTTCTTCCTTCACAATTTGTATGGCTTTTCTCTGTTTTGCATTACCGCGGTGGCTGGACCTCCCAGGACTGTGTTGAATAAAAATAGTGTGAAAGCATAGTTGCCTTGTTCCTGAACTTGGGAAGCGTTCAGGCTCTTGCTGTTCAATATGACATCGCTGCAGGGTTTTTGTTGTTTTCTTTTTTTTTTTTTTTTTTTTACCACCGAAGGTCTTACAAAATTAGTTTTGTCCTCTTCCCCCCTCCCCGCCCCCCACACATCCCCTTTCTCGAGGAGAAGCTAAGTCTCAACTTGGGGATTGGCCCAACTCAGATGACAGAGCAAAAAGGAAACGCAGAGGAGATTTTAGTACTTCCTCTTCCAGGCCAGGCTTGCAAGAGTGATAAAACTAGGCTTCCTTTTGAGGGGGTGGGGGTGGGGGTACTTGACAGCCCTAATCAGCTCTAGGGAGCTAATCTAATCTATCGGGGCCCTTGCAGTCCGCAGTGAGCTAAGGGCACCCTGCAGAAATTGGCTGTCACCCCGGAGCGAGTGGGGCCGCCCGTCCCCGCCCCCACTGCGCTGCTCTCGCTGCCTGCCAACCTGAGCTGCCCATAGCGGCGTCTCAGATACCCACACCCAGGGTGACAGGAGTGGCCGGGGCCAGATTTAGATTTTGCGTGAGTTTCTGGCAACGGATCACCCGAAGTAAAGAATCAGCCGTGAAGAAAGCGAGCGAATTAAGATTTCCGCGGCGGGTAAAACGGAGAGCAACAACGTGCAGCTACAATACGTGTCATCCACGCAACACTTTTTTTTTTTAATGGGGGCAGAGGATGGATAGTTTAATCTAAAATTTAACAAAGAAACGCAGTCACCTTCCCCTCCCCCCACCCCCGGTGCCACCTCCCTCCGGGGTCCCACAGCCCCCCAGCCCCGCGCCTCCGGGCGTCGCCCCGCCCACCCGGCGGCGCTGCCCTCTCGCCCCACCCCCCGGGCTGGCCGAGACCACACCTGCGCAGGTTAAGGCCGCGGGGACGCGCCGCCCGTGGGTGGCGGGGAAGGTGAGCGGAGGAGCGCGGCGAGGGGGAGGCCCGGGCGCGGCCGGCCAAACCGGCCTCCGCTAATGGCGGCCGCGGCGGGAAGGAGGGCCGCGGCCGGAGGGGGGCGCCCCGGCCTCCGTCGCGCGAGCCGGCCCCGGGCTCCTCGGGGTCCTCTTCCCACGCTTCCTCCTCGCCAGTCCGTACCAAGGCCGCCGGGGGGCGGGGGAGGGCGGGCCGTTCCACTCGGGGAGGGGCGGCAGGTTAGGCCGCGGCCGGCGCCACCTGCGGCCCCCGGGCTGGGGAGGGGCGGGGGGCGGGGGCCGAGGGGCCGGGGCCGCGCCGCCCTCCGCGTTCCCCTGGCTTCCCCGCCGGCGGGCGGGGCCTCCCCGGCCGGGCCGCCCGCCCGCAGGCCCCTCCCCGCGGCGCCCCGCGCGTCCCCGCCCGCGCCCCCGCGCGCCCACATCCCCGCCCCCGCGCGCCCCGGCCCGCGCCCCGCGTCCCCGCCCGCACCCCCGCGCCCCCGCCCGCGCGGCCGGGACGAGCGCCGCCGAGCGCATGCTGATCCCTGTCCTCCTCCTCCTCAGGCGGCGCTGGCGGCGGCCCCGGGACCCGCGGAAGCCGGCATGCTGGAGAAATTCGAGTTGGAAGAAGAAGGTGAGTGCCCCCCGCCGGGCCGCGCTCCGTCACGACGCCGGGGCCCGGGGCGCGGGGACCGCCGGGCTGCCAGCCCCGGAGGCCGTGCGGCCCCGGCTGCCGAGCGGAGCGCGGCCGGGGATGCGGACGCCGCGCCAGCCGAGGACGCCTGCAGCGGCCCGCGGGGGCCGCTCCGGGGCTGGCAGCCCGGCCGCCGTTCGGGAGGGGGGCCCCGAACCCCGGCCGTCCGCCCCGGGGGGCGGCCCTTTTGTCCTTAGCAGCCCGGCCGGGGGCAGAGCCAGGTGTCATGCAGCTGGGATTGTTCGTAACGCCGCCGTGCACGAAGAGGTAACCCCCAAACTACGTCGGTGGCCCGCACCTCCGAACAACACACCCCGGTTCCCTTCCCTGGGTTTCCGAAAACACCACCATCAGGGTGTGTCTTCGGGTTCACGGGGAAAGTTCTATAGGAAAGCCAGAAGCGGCCTCGGGAATCGGTTTTGAGTTCCGGCGACCCTGTCACTCCGTCATTTCTGTCGCCTCTTCTGGCCCTCCCCGTTTCCTCTGACTCACCTGGGTCTGGCGGAGAAGCTGGGAAAACGTGAAGGGGGTGCGTGTGTTCTCCGGCCGAATTGGCATTTAACACGGGATACGAAGAGCTTTCACCTGGATTTTATTTTGAAACTGTTAAAACGCAAAGGGCGGAAAGCGTGTTCTCTGCCAAAATTAGTCCTGAAGATGAGCTCAGAGTCGGAAAAGAACTTCGAAGATGCTTGACAGTTTGAGGAATTGAATTTAAAAGAAGTCCACGCGCTCTCCTGTGTGCTTGCGTTATTTATTCAGTGACTTCTCTTTTCCCCAAGAGGATTGATAGACCGAAGCTCCCAGAACAAAGAATGTGCCATGTGGATGGTGTGCCGTGTGCCAACTTTACTTTAATACTTTGGTCATTTACAGCCAGGCGATTGCTTAAATAAGCACCTGCGGCCGATATGAGAATGTGAACCAGATAGTGTTAGGCCGGTACCTACATTCATTTTCTGTTTTAGGTTCCTTGGAGCATTTCACAAGCATGTTACTAGAAGATAATGCATGCGTAGTAATTATCGTTAGAAGTCTGCATCCATATTTATTATTAATGAGCAGTTACGTGATATGTTTCAGAATCTTCCTGGGGCTTAATTTGTATTTTCTCCTCCTGAAAAATAATCCAGTGTCTTAAATCGAATCCAGCTCATTACTCATCAGTTCCGTGTCCCAGGGTCAAACTTTGACCACTGCCTACAGAACAATAAATATGGTGTGCACCTCCCTTTCCGTTAAGATTTTGAGTGTCTAAATCGTAGGGGTTTTCTTTGTCCCTGATATCAGTAAAGCGAGGGTCTGTTGCCTTTCAGCTTTCTGCAGATTCACGTGTGGGCCAGAGGAAAGTGGGGAGCAGGTGCATTAGAGACGCTGCAGTCATGGTTAAGGACCTAGACCCAGCTTCACATCTCAGCGCCATTTCTTGCTCAGCCCTGTGACTTAGGACAAGTTTCTGAGGTCCTCTGTGCTGTACTTTCCCTGTTTGTCACATGGAGCTCATAGCAGGGTGTTTTGAGGGTTAAATGAGATAATTTGTGTAATGGTATTTAGTACAGTATAAACCCATAGGAAGTACTGTGGAAATGTTAACTATTTTTTTTTAAATGCCAGTAACCGTTAAACTGAATTCTTGGACTTTTTAAGGCTTTTATTGGTGAGTCTTAACATGGAGACCGTTCTCAACCTGGGTTTGACCGGGGGTGGGGGGGGGCTGGGAGGGTTCTTGAGATTTATTGATTTAATTATGTTGGGTTTCTTGAGGCGGATCTACAGGCCCTGTTCCTTTTGCATTGTTTCTGCCAACAGAATGAATACGGAGTATTAAACCTAGGCATCTAAGGAAGGGGATTTCCTGTTTTCGCCCATCTATTTTTATCTATATTGCTGTCATTACTTTAAAGCATGCCGAATCCCACAAATAACCCTGTCAAACTTTTCTAGGTTTTTAAGAAGGCAGAGTGTTAAGCACTTGCTCGGGAGCCCTTAGCAGAGCTGGAAGAAGAAATCGTGTTGGCGTGGTTGTCTAAAATGCTGCTTTGTTTCTCTGGAACTTGCTATTGCTTATTCATCCATAGTATGGAAAAACTGAGTATCAAGCAGAGTCTTACATGTATCTGCGGGGGTGGGGAAGGTCCTCCGGTTTCGGCCAGCACACCCTTAAATATCCTGTGAACTAGGTGTTTGCAGCGTCCCTCGTCCGTAGCTGTTGAATCGATCCCTGTTTAATCTTTAAACTTCTTTCTTGGGGCACCTGGGTGACTCGCCGAGTAAGCGTCCATCCCACTCTCGATTTCAGCTCAGGTCATGATCTCATGGTGCGTGAGTTTGAGCCCCGCATTGGGCTCTGCACAGACAGTGCGCAGCCTGCTTGGAATTCTCGGTCACTCTCTCTCTCTCTCTCTCTCTCCCTCTCCCTCTCCTCCCCCCGCCCCCACTGGCACACCCAATCTCTCTCAAAATAAATAAAGTTAAAAAATTTGAACTTCCTTCTTAACTATTAATGTCATTTCTGCCTTGCTCTCTGGGTGCGTTTTGTGTACACAGAAACACAGGATGACTCATTTTTCTCACCAAGTCCTTTTCTATTTCCTAACAAACTATAACCAACACTGCATTGGCTAGCAGTGATTGGGGGGGCACTGGTGAAGTTTAATCTCTTAAAATGTCATTTGCTTCTGGGAAGGAAGAAGAAGCCATCCAGTGACCAGCAGTACCCGGTTGGGGGGCCAGGGTCATCTTTTGCCTGGATTCCGACCCCAGCGGCCTGCCCACTCTCTGCTGCCCGCCCTTCTTACCGTTAAATCCTGACAGAGGGGCCGCTCCTTTCCGGGAAGATCTTCGCTGCCTTCCGTCTATATATAGGATGAGTGCGTGCCTCTCTTCGTCTGCAGCCACGCCACCGCCTCCCCGCCGCACGCGCCAGGGATCGGAGCGCCGTCTGGGCCGGGAATCGCCCCAGATCTTAAGGGGCACGTTCGTTCTGTGGGTTGGGGTGGGACTTGAGGGGCTGCATTCCTGCCTGGCGTCCAGGGGCTGCTGCTGCTGCTTCCTAGACCCCTCTGTGAGCCGCAAGGCTCTGGAACAGACACGGGCAAACTTTTTCTGGAAAGGGCCAGATGGTCCCGGTCTCCATCTCTGCCACTACGACTCAGCGGCTGAAGCCCTAACAGCCCGACAGGCTGTGCCTCAGGGAGACTTCATTAAAAAAAAAAAAAACCAGGCCGGATTTGGCTCCCAGCGTGCCCCCCCCGATCGCTGCATGCCCCTCGTGGTCCCTGTGCCTCCGAGTGTCCATCACCGCGACCGCAAGGCCTTCTCTTCCTCCCTGTCTGGCCTCCCAGCCCGTCGGCTCTACCCAGATCTTGCTTCCACTTCGAGGCCGTCCCCTAAATCCCTTCTGGGGCCCCCTTCGCAGCCCATCTTGCTGTTCCCCGTGCCCGATATGGCTGGCACACAGTAGGTGTTCAGCAGCGTCCGGAATCTTAGTAGGCGTCTCAGTGAATGTTACTCCACGGGAGTGTTGGGAGGACCGGGTGGCTGTGTGCAGGCAGCGGGGTGAGGACACTGCCCCACCCGTAGCAGTCGATTTACGTGTTTGCTTTTCACGTTTTTTATTCATGGGTCAGTCACGTTCATGTTTGTTTTCATCAGGATGAACTGTCTTGAACGCAGTTCATGGCAGGACCAAGCACAAGCACTTAGTAGGGACCTAAGCACAGCCCGTGGATGCTTTCTGGAGTAGATCAGTACCCGCAGTTCAGTCACGATCAGTCAGTCTGTACTTCGGACGCTGCTTCGAGAATCGGACAGCCCCTTGGGGTTTCTCTGTTCTCTCCCGGCTCCCCTCTTGTCCCTTCCGCTGTCACAGACTCTCCTGGTATTTCAGGGTCTCGGTATTTCAGGGTCTCGGTGACTTGTCGCACGCTCTTATCACTTGGCTGGCTCTCCAGCCAGCTCCTCCCCTCTGCCCTCACCGTCTGCCCCTCCCTGACCCCAGAGCACCCCTGCTGGCCATCTTCACCCCCACAGCCTCCTCCAAACTGTTATCTTTTCTGAACTTCCCTCCAACTCAGTTTTCCTGCAAGGCTGGTCAACCTCGTCTACACTGATCAAAAATATGTAAGAAAACCAGGGGTCACTTTTTTTTTTTTTAGGAGGGAAGGCATCATGTGTCCGTCAGGAATCTCAGAACCAGCCCCGTTTGAGTGAGGGAGCTGGAGCCTGAGATAATCAGTCGCTGGGGGCTTTGCAGCTTGTTTCGTTTTGTTTCGTTGTGTGTTTCCTGCATGAAACCGGGCCTGCACTTGGTGAACTTGAACCTCTCCTTCTAATTCAGAAATGCCGCCTGAAGCAACTAGCAGCCGCTCTATAAACTAACTGAACCAAAGCTTGGCACTCAATCAAACTCATTCATTCTTTTTTTGTTTTTCAAGTTTTCGTTTATTTTTGAGAGACAGAAAGCAAGCAGAGGAGGGGCAGAGAGAGGAGGAGACACAGGATCTGAAGCAGCTCCAGGCTCCGAGCTGTCAGCACAGAGCCTGAACCGGGACTCAAACCCACGAACTGTGAGATCATAACCTGAGCCGAAGTCGGACACTTAACCGACTGAGCCACCCAGACGCCCCTCAAACTCATTCTTTCTTAACTGGGGGAGCAAAGTGAGCAAAGACTGGTTCTTGTCAGGGGACAAAAGTCTTAGATATCACAGCGGCTCGTGGCTCTCCAAAGGGCCACATTACCTGAGTGGATATACAGTATTTCTGTGTATTAGAGTTTCATGGGAGGAGGGGGATATGAAAAGTTTTGGAGGGGGTTGGGTAGTGAAAAGTTTGAGAAACACTGCTCTGACTTCAGGGAGAATTGTCTTTCTGTGTTTTTGGGGTGACCTGGCAGAGCACCCCCTTATCACCGGCCTTAGAGCTGTTGCTCAGTGGGGCTCAGCCAAGTCAGATGTTGGCTTGAATGTGAACAGTGCTGCCCCCTGGTGGTAGAGAGGTCCTGTGACAGGTTTGTAGACACCCCCCCCCCCCCAACCCCACCTCTGCTCTGTAATGATTAGGAGATTGTTCTAGATTATTGGAAGGCTCTGATAATCTACCATCCAAAGTCTGTGCTTCCCTACTGTTTGCATTCTCCTCTTAGATGAAGAGATTCTCTCTTAATTATAAAAGTAGTTACAATTTTATGAAATATTTACAATCGATGTTTTTTTCCTTGGGGCACCTGGGCAGCTCCGTCGGCTGAGTGTCCAACTCTCTTGATCTCGGCTCAGGTTGTGATCTCACAGTTTGTGAGTTTGAGCCCCAAGTCGGGCTCTGTGCTGACAGCCTGGAGCCCACTGGGATTCTGTCTCTCCCTCTCTCTCTGCCCCTCCCCCGTAATTGGGCGCACATGAATGCTCGCTCACACTCCCTCAAAAGAAATAAACTTAAAAAAAATTTTTTCTTCCCTGGCTGACTCCATATTTAAAAGCTCGCCATACTTAATAGATTTTAGGTATACGTTTTAATGTCTCCGAAGTCAGGCTCTGGCTTCACATCTGATGGTATCTTAGACTTGATGAGATAGAACGCTGTCTTGTGGCCGGGGGAGGTGTCAGCACCGGAAGTGGAGCGATCCCGACAATCTAAGATGGAGAGGGGGGAGCACAGCGGACTCAGGGTATTCGAAACTGGGATCTGGTGCCGGGGCCTCACAAGCAACTTCCGGAAGGTCTTTAGGACTCGAGGCAGCAGTCCGGGCCTCTCCATGAAGGATTGGTCTCCGTGACCTTCCCTCTCAAGACCGACTTTGTCCTCGGTGGCACTCAGCTCCGACCCCACCAGTCAGGGGGCCGCGGGCCAGACCCCTGATTCAAACAGTGGCCCAGATGATCCAATCTGCAGCTCTGCCTGGGCTGCAGAGTCCCTGAAAGATGTTATACCGGGATCCCTGCGACTTTTTAAGTTTACTTATTTATTCTGAGAGAGAGAGAGCGCACGCGCGCTGTCAGCATGGAGCCCGACGTGGGGCTCGAACTCATGACCGTGAGATCATGACCCACCGTGAAATCAGGAGTCGGGTGCTTAACCAACTGAGCCACCCAGAGGCCCCTCGCCTGCGGATTTTAAAATGCAAAAACTCGATATTACAGAGCACTTGGAGTTGAGTCGAAAGAAGCGAGAAGATTGTGCGTATCGGTATTCATAGTTCTCCTCACCGGCACGGATGGAGTGTGCTGAGCTCTGTCCTAAGTGTCCACGTTTATCTGATCCTCAAAACAGCCTTGAGAGGTCAATTTTTTTGTCATCCCTATTATTTTACTTTATATTTTATTTTATATGTTTTGTTTTTTATTTTATTTTAGAGTTTACTGTCAAGTTGGTGTCCATATAACACCCAGTGCTCTTCCCCACGAATGTCCTCCTCCAGCCCATCACAGTCTTCCCCTTTCCCCCTCCCCCTTCAGCCCTCTGTTTGTTCTCAGTATTCAAGAGTCTCTCATGATTTGCCTCCCTCCCTCTCCCTCTTTTTCCCCCTTCCCCTCCCCATTCCCCATGGTCCTCTGTTAGGTTTCTCCTGTTAGACCTGAGTGAAAACACGTTGTCATCCCTGTTTTATAGAGGAAGAAATCCAGAAAGTGGGAGGCTAAATCATTGCCCCAGGGACCCACGCGGGAAGCTGGCGCACCAGTTTTCAAATGCAGCCCTGTGCTCTGAGCCTGGGTGCTTTTTTTTTTTAATGTTTTTTTTTAATTTTAAGAGAGAGAGACAGCATGAGCAGGGGAGGGGCAGAGAGAGAGGGAGACACAGAATCTGAAGACAGGCTCCAGGCTCTGAGCTGTCAGCACACAGCCCGACGTGGGACTCGAACCCACGAACTGAGCCCGGGTGCTTAACCAGTGCAGAATTCTCTTACTCAGAAACCCTCTTAAGTTTTCCCACCTCCAGCACATTCCGCCTGAGCCACAAGGCCGTTGTCAGGGGCTGCGAACTGCAGGGGCCACCCCTCGGACCCCTTCTCACCTTGAACTTTAGTCACCATCCACGAAGGTGGCCTCGGCTCACGCGTACCACACAGCCCCCTCGTGGCCACCTCGCCTCTGGCTCTTGGTTTTCTCTTCTCGATGAGCCTGACTCTTCTCTCCTGAGTGTGGGATGTTGAACTTGCTCCTGGCCCTGCCCAGTGCCTACCCGCCTTGTCCCCAGCCTTGCTCTCTGCCATCACATCACTTAGCCCGGGGCCTGATGCCCAGTGTTTTAATCCCATGTGCTTAGGGGCGCCCGGGCGGCTCGGTCGGTGAAAGATCCGGCTCCTGATTGCAGCTCAGGGTTGTGAGATCGAGCCCCGCATCGGGCTCAGTGCTCTGCTCCGAGTGTGAATCCTGCTTAAGAGCCTCTGTCTCTGCCCCACAGTCCACGCTCTTTCTCAAAAGAAAATCTTTTTTAAAAATTAAAAACTAAAAATGTAATCCCAAGCATTTCATTGGCACGGTGCTTAATCACCGATGATGGGCAGACACCTCAGCTACGTCTGTCCTGAGTTCATGGTTGCCTGCTGGGCGCCTCTGCCCGCTTCGCCCGCGGCCTCTGGCCTCCAGCGCCCCCTCCTCCCTGGCCGCCAGATTCAGTGCCTGGCATCTGTCGCCCAGTTGTTGTTTTAACGGGAGCAATGCCATAGCTGGCTCCCCCGCATCCTGGTGACGGAGCCCTCCGACTGTTGCCAGTGCCTGTCACTTGTGCCGTCCCTCGGGGCCGGGCCGTCCGTGTCTCTGCTGAGCTGGTAAGCGGCCGGCTCTCTCCCAGCATCTGCTCCCCCCTCCAGTCAAGTTCAGCTGCGCCACCAGCGGTGTTTTAGAGAAGCGCGCGCGAGGCCCATCTGTCCCGTGCTCGGAAGCCCTCAGCGGTGCCCCTTTGCCCGCAGGCTGGAGCCCAGGTTTCCTGCCCCGCTCTCCGCCGCCCCTAGTGCCCGCCCCCTCCTGCCCCTCCTTGCGGGTCTGTGCTCTGCGCCCCCTGGACCCGTCCCGGCCACCCTGCCTCGACCTCCCCGGGCCGTGTCCCCTGCCTGGGCTCCCACCGGTTCGTTTCCGTCAAATCTCAGCCCACACGTCCCTTCCCTGGAGAGGCCTTCCCGAAAGCCCCAGGCAGGACTTCACGTGCCCTCTCTCGATGTCCCAGGGTGGATGCGGGCTCTGAGGGAGAAACGCATTTACTCGTGTTCATCACTGGTGAGCCCTGTGAGGCTGGGCACTGGAAACGTCACGTTTGCCGTGTTCCAAAGACGCTGCCGTGAAGACGACTTCGTTTCCAGTGTGTGTTCCACACGTGAGGAGCTTCGAGTGCTACAGTGGCACATAAGCTACGTGTTCCAGAAAATGTTCTTTCTAGAACGCTTTAGGGTTCTTCCTTATAAAGAAACAAGGCGTTCCTGGGAAAGGCAGTCCGTGGAAATCCACCTGCCAGGTTGCCGCGCACCGATCACAGAGCAGTGACAGGTGGGGGCGTGCGGGGACGCGGAGGACCTGCTCACGGAACCTGGCCCCCAAGGAAGATGTCTCTCGGATCCGGATCCCTGCTCTGTGGCTGCAGCTGCACTGGCGCTGACGTCAGGGGAAAGACGCCTCGCTCACCTCTGATGGGAAACGGGGAGGCAGCTCCGAGGAGGAGACTAATTTGGGGACCTTTGGGTGAACGTTTTGTCACTCTTTCATCTATCTGTTCAGTTTGCTGCTGCTCCCCCGCTCTGAGCTGTTTCCTGTGAATCGGCATTTATGGGACCAGCTGAGTCCCCGTCAGACGCTGGTCCTTTGGAACTAACAGCCGCGGCCGCTCGTGTCTTATCGATCGCGTGGTCCGTGAGCACCTCCTCAGGGATGCGCACGTCCGCGTCCTGAGCGCTGGCTGACCCCGTGTTGGCTGTCCCCTGCCCTGCGCACCTCCCCAGCTTTGGAGCACGTGTGAGCCCTGCCCCCCCCCGCCTAGTTGCATATGTGGTCCGTGTCCTAGTCCCGAGGGCACAGGTCAGAGCCAGCTTGGAGTCCCTTCCCCGGCACCTGCTGGCCGAGAGACCTCAGGCCGGTTAGTCCCAGCTTCCGTTTCTCCGTCTGGAACCGGGACAGACTAGCAGCCTTCAGCTGATAGGATTATATGTGGATTAAGTAACAGGAACGTAGCATTTGCTGCCCCGCCTGCTGGACAGGACAGTCCCCCCACAGGTACAGCCAAGGTGGCAGCCCCGGGAGGGTCCAAGAGGTAGCGGGAACAGAGAGGTCGAGGTCACCATGGTGTGTCGTCCGGTGGTGGCGGTTTACGCAGCCACAGTTCTAGCCCGTGTGCTGGCGGACTTCCCACACTGGGCTGGGTAGTGGACCGTCCCCGTACCTCAGAGCCACCCTGCAAGAGGACAGCGTTATCCCCATTGGACGAGTGAAGAAATGCCAGCGCTTGCCCAAGGGCCACCCAAGGTGGCGGCAGTCCTCACCTGGGTTTGGGCTAGCTCGGCCCTGTTCCGGCTTCCACGCCCGGCCCGCCTGGCCCTGCGGTACTCATGGGAGACGGCCGCCCGAGGGGAGCCCCCGGCGCCCAGGGCCCATCAAGGGGGCTTCTGTTGGCATCCCACTCTGCAGACTTTGTGCGGCGGTGGGGGAGGCGGAGGCCCCCGGCAGGAGGCCCCCGGCAGGAGGACCCACCGGACCGCTGGGTCCCCCAGGCGTGTGCGCATCCGCAGACAAACATGTGAGCTCCGGCAGAGGGGGCCCGAACCGCAGACTGCAGGGTGCTCCGGGCCTCGGCTCACCTCACCGAGCTGGGCGCCCCACCTGGGACCCGGCGTGACTGGCCGGGCACCCTCGTCCATCTCGTTTCCCTCGTGAAGTCCTGCTGAAGTGACAGCAGTCGATGAAGTCGAGTACAAAGACGAAGTCTTGCTCAATCAAACCGGAAGCTCAGTTCTCGGAAAAGAGCAAAGAAGTGGGTAAACCTTTGTCAGATCTGTTCAAGAATGTAAAGAGAGAGAGAGAGGGAGAAAGGGAGACAGAGAGAGAGGGAGAGAAAGAGAGCGCGCATGCACATGAGCAGGGAAGGGGGGGGAAGGGGGAGAGAGAACCCAAGCAGGCTGCAGGCTGTCAGCACAGAGCCCAGTGTGGGACTCATACTCACAAACCATGAGATCATGACCTGAGCTGAGATCAAGAGTCAGACACTTAAAGGACAGAGCCATCCAGGCGCCCCAAGGCTGAGGACTTTTATTAAAAAAAGAAATAAACAGGTATAGTATATATATATATATATATATATATAGTTCATCTATTTAAAGTGTCCAATTTAACAAAAAAAAATTTTTTTAATGTTTGTTTATTTTTGAGAGACAGAGACAGCGCAAGCAGGGGAGGGTCAGAGAGAGAGGGAGGCACAGAATCCAAAGACAGGCTCCAGGCTCTGAGCTGTCAGCACAGAGCCCAAGGCGGGGCTCAAACCCATGAACCGTGAGTTCTCTCTTTCTCTCTCTTTCTCTCCCTCCCTCTCCCTCTCTTTTTCTCTCTTTGTCCTCTCAAAATAAACTTGAGGCACCCGGGGGGCTCTGTCACTTAAGCATCTGGCTCCTGGCTCCGGCTCAGGCCACGATCTCACGGTGCATGGGTTCACTCCTGGCTCCGGCTCAGGCCACGATCTCACGGTGCATGGGCTCGAGCCCGGCAGCAGGTTGTACACTGACAGCGCAGACCCCGCTTGGGGTTGTCTCCCTCTCTGCCCCTCCCCCACTCACGCTGTCTCCGTGTCTCTCAAAATAAATACATAAACTTTAAATAAATAAACTTTTAAAAAAAGTCCCACGCCTTCCCCCACCCCGCAGAGAGGGCCCAGTATGCAGCCTGTCAGCAGGTGCAATCTGCAAAACCTTCGAGGAACGGTTACTGTGGAAGTTACTTGCATTATTTTAGGGCCTCGAAAAAGGTGGCAGCGTCCAAGCTCGCCCCCTGAGGCCAGCTTCATCCCGACATCTAAACCAGCTGATGGCACGCAGAGAGGAAAACAGACGATTACCCTGGCCTTGACCTCCTGCAGAAGCATCAGCAGAAGGAGCCGCGCTGCGTCGGGATGGCCTGGAAACGCAAGGAGACTGCACCTGTTAGCAAATCACAGGCGTCAACGTCAGCAGGTTAGAGGCGAGGGGCCTCCGGTGGTCGCTGTAGATACTGAAATAGCGGTTGATACGTGTGTTCCTCTAACAAAATCCTTATTAAGTGAGAGAGAAGGAGACGCCTTTAAGTTGCCAGAAACACACCTGAGAAGCCTCTGGGCAGCAGTGAGGGGATCCCTGGCGTTTTCTCCGTCTCGGGGCCCCACCCCACCCGCCGTCAGCGCCTGGGACGCGTCCCGTGAGCCCGCCTCGGCCTCCCCCTGCTGCAGCTTAACGACCTGCCTGGGCCCCGAGGACGATGGGACATCAGGGCGGGCTGGCGCTTCAGCCAGTGTGGTTCCCAAAATTAAACAGGAAGCCATTTTGACACGGTGGGGAGTCCCGTAGGATTTCAAGGTCATGGCTTTGTGACGTCTCTCGGGCAGCCCGTTTTGAGCTTGCTGGGGAGGCGGTGTGCCTTTAGCTGCCCACACTTTCTACCAAGTCTTTGACCGCCCTTCCCTGGAAGAGCTGACGCGGCCCCCCCACGGCGGGCACGCACCGCCGGCGGGCACGCAGCCGGGTGCCAAGAGTGTGGAAAGAGAAATCTAATGCGCTTCATTTGTTCTACTACCTCGTAACAAAACCAAGAGTCTAGTTCTTGTAAAGACCAGTAACATGGGCCAACCTCACGCCTGTAAAATTATACTTAAGCTTTGACTTTGTTGATATTTGTGTTTCTGAGCACGTTAGGGAAACAGACATGCCCTGGTCTTTCCCGTGTCCTTCCACTGCCTCGTTCCCCAGTTTTGCTTATTTCTTGCTCAGCTATTTTAAATGGTTCTCTAAGAAATAAGATACCATGCATATTGGTAAACTTGTGTTTCAAAATGTAGAAAAAAGGATAAAAGATGAATTTTTTAAACTAACATATTGGGGTGCCTGGATGGCTCAGTGGGTTAGGCGTCAGGCTTTAGGACGGGCCACAATCTCATGGTTTATGAGTTCGAGCCCCACGTCAGGCTTTGGGCTGACAGCTCAGAGCCTGGAACCTGTTTTGGAGTCTGTGTCTCCCTCTCTCCCTGTCTGCCTCTTTCTCCCTCTCCTTCCCTCCCTCCCTCCTCTCTCTCTCTCTCTCTCTCTCTCAAACATAAACATTGAAATTTTTTAAAAAAAATTTTAAATAAGAAAATGAAAAATACCAAAAAAGCGAATATATTGGGGCACCTGGGTGGCTGTCAGTTGAGTGTCCGCGTTCAGCTCAGGTCATGATCTCACAGCTCATGAGTTCGAGTCCCATGTCAGGCTTTATGCTGACAGTGCAGAGCTTGGTTCAGATTCTCGGTCTCCCTCTCTGTCTGTCTCTCTCTCTCTCTCTGTCTCTCTCTGTCTCTCTCAAAAATAAATAAACATTTAAAAAATTAAAAGAAAAACTACCATTGATCTTTTGTGGAATTAGAATGAAAGCTCTGTATGCTAAGTTAAAATCGTGGGGATTGGAAATAAGGAGTTGGGGCTTTTTGTTCGGGGGGTTTTCAGTGAAGTCTGGGGTGATGTGTGGTTTTTGTTTCAAAATGCCGTCGTCCATGCGCACTTAGCTCTTTGAGACACGGTTTGGGCACACGGTGCCCAATACACGGTGATGTTGCCAAAGTGCGGTGCTCAGTCGTGGCCGATGAATGAGGCGGGGTGTGGCCCCGCGTCAGATGTGCGTGTCGCCGGCCATGGCCAAGCTGCGCCTCTTCTCCGTGGAAGCTGGATAGCCTGCCCCCCGGGGACAGGCCACCGTCCCTTGGAGGGTCCCCACCCTTCTGTCTCGTAGGCCCCCAGCCCCTGCGGCTCCGTGAGGTCCACTCTGGGACTGGCTGGCGGTTTCGTTTGCCAGGAGCACGCCGGCGGGTGGTTCAGCCAGGACCGCACACAGAGGGAGCAGTGGCGTCTCCTGTCCAGGCCGTCACTGTGTCCCCTGACCTGCTGTCTGAAGAGTCCGCACGGTCGGCGGGCACATCGGCCCAGAGCTGGCAGAGGTGCCCTGCCTCAGCACGGTTGGGGGGCCGCTGTGTCGATGGAACCAGCCCCCGCTCCTTCCTCTCCCATCCCCCGCTCCTTCCTCTCCCATCCCCACCCCTGCACCGTCTGCGAGCCACTCCCAGCCAGCCTTCCAGCACCTTCCACCTGCCCTTCATCGTGCTCTCATCCCGTGGGAGTCTCGCCTCGCTTAGACTGACGATCAGTGACGGCCCTCTTCCTTCCCTCCAGCTAAGGCTGGAGATGCCAAAGCAACACCCATCTTAGAGTTCAGTTTTTACAGATGCTTTCTAAATTAAAATTCTATGTAAATTGGCTTTATAGAAAGTAATTTATGACCCTAGAGATGATCTCCGAAATGTGAGTGTCAAGTTGTTTTGCTGAATTTTCAGGTTTCTGAAGTCTGTATATAATAACGTGGACATTTTAACGTCCTCTGCAGTTTTCCTCACTTCAGCTACATTTTTTTTTTTGTCTAGTGGAATTAGAAAAGTTTCCATATAAACTATGCTTGCAAACACTTTTCAAGCTTTAGATGAACGCTGTTACTTTTTAAAAAGAATTATATGGGGCACCTGGGTGACTCCGTCGGTTGAGCATCCGGCTTCGGCTCAGGTCATGATCTCAGGTTCATGGGTTCGAGCCCCACATTGGACTCTGTGCTGACCGCGAGCTCAGAGCCTGGAGCCTGCCTCAGATTCTGTGTCTCCCTCTCTGTCTGACCCTCCCCTGCTCGTGCTGTCTCTCTCTCAAAAATAAATAAAAAACCAAAAAAAAAATTAAAAGAATCACATGGGACGCTTCCATAGATGCATAATTTCTATGACAGAAACGTGCCTTTTCAACCCTTCGGTCTTATAAAGGTGTTTAAATAAATTTCTTTACTGATAAATCTAGATTCACCAGTATTCTTTTACACTTGGGTGCTTTGGGGGCGCCTGGGCGGCTCGGTCAGTTAAGCGTCCGACTTCGGCTCAGGTCATGGTCTTGTGGTCTGTGGGTTCGAGCCCCGCGTCGGGCTCTGTGCTGACGGCTCCTGGGAACTTGCGGGGGGCCCGTCTGGTGCCTCAGAAAGCTAGAGTCTAAACTAACTTTAGCACAAGGTGTATGACTCTCCGGAAGTGTGCACTACTCACGGATGGAGAACGGGAATGTCCAAACGAGCCACCCCTTCCGGCTCGAGGGCTTCTCGGAAGGTGTTCGGGTCCTTGAACTGAGCTTTGGAGCTGCGTAGTTTCCCGAGGCCCCGGGGCCCCGGCACAAACAGCAGCTTAGAGCAGAGGAACTGTGTTCGAGGTGATCGTCCTGCCTCTCAGCTGCTAGGTGCCCCCCGCCCCCCACCCCCCGCGTCTCTGGTGGCCCTCGGCTCGTGGCTGCGTCACTCGGCGTCTGCCTCGTCCTCCGTGGCCGCCTCTGTGTCTGTCCTCTGTGTTTTGTAGATGTTGGTGGTTGGGTTTAGGGCCCGGCCCCATCCAGGCCGGTCTCCTCTCTCGGTCCTTACTGTAATTTCACCTGCAGAGACCCTTCCTCCGGGCAGGAAGCCTCGTTCTGATGCTCCACGTGGGCACAGATTTCAGGGAGCTGCTATTCCGCTACCAGAAGGCAGGTGGGATTTCTGTAGGGCATAACCGGATGGCATGCCCAGAGCAGGCAGGGACCCAAGGGGCACATCCCCAGGTCAGACTTCCCCAAATGTCACAAAACCCTTTGGAAGGGAAGTGTCCGTGCCACCTGAGAGTGGACGGTCCCCGGGGGGGTGTGGGCAGAGAGGAGGCCAGGGGGGGCAGACGGGGTCCCAGGGGTTCCCTTCAGCAGCAGTGGGGTAGCGCGTCCGGGAGGAGGGGTCCTTTCAGACCCAGTAGCTCAAGTGCCAGGGTGACACTCCGTGATTCGACTCCCGTGCAGGGGCGGCCCGGACGGCAGGAGCAGGGGTGAGGGACGGCGCACCGCTGGCATCGCTCCCCTGCGGGCAGTGCGGGTCTGAATGCCTTGCGTTCTCCCGAATTCTAATCACGCGTCCCAGGCGCCTGTTCTTGTTGAGTGGTTCTGGGGTTTTGGTTTTCTTCTTTTTAGTTTAACACATTCCACATTCCTCTTATTATCTATATCATTGCGTCTCTTGCCTCAGTTGCGATTTGAGACTTCAAAATAGTGTAATTAGTACAGGTGGCGCCGCCGGTTGTCAGAAAGTCTGCACTCCGTGGAGGGAGACTGCGACATTTTATAATAGTCACTTTGTTTTCCTAAGGTAAAATACGAATACTTCTGTTACTGATGTTGTTTTATCGCAACAGTAATAATCTAGCCTCATTACAGACCCAAACAGATTCTGTCATAACGTGTTTTACGTATTTAACACTTGGTTCCTTTGGCCGAGCTGCTTATGTGGGAAAAGAAATGTTTGGGCGCCTGGGCGGCTCTCAGCCCGTCGAGTGTCCGACTCTTGATCTTGGCTCAGGTCATGATCTCGCAGTTTGTGGGTTCAGGCCCCATGTCGGGCTCTGGGCTGACGGCCTGGAGTCTGCTTGGGATTCCTCCTCTCTCTCTCAAAATAAATAAATTTAATAAAAAATAAATAACAACTTTTTAAATGTCATAGGTCCTCCTCAAAACCCGTGCTCCCAGTCGAGTTGTGAGGAGCACGTTGGACATGCCAGTCAAGGGCTTCCCCCCAGGCGCCTCCCGGGTCCCGCAAGGCCATCCAGACGAGGAAGGTCCGGGACACCGCCTCCGAGGGAGGCGCCTGAGGAGCCAGGGCTGAGTGTCCCGAGCCGCCCTGAGGACCAAGCCCTGGGGCCTACCGCCTGCCGCTCAGACTTCCGGTGATGGTTTGTGCGTTGTGACCTCACCGGCTCGTGGGCGGCCCCAGCAGCACCCTGCTGACGAGAGACGCTGGGGGCGGGGGGGACGCGCCTCTCCCATCGTGGAGGCCGTGGGGCCCCCGTCACACCCCCTCCGCTGGCCAAGGACACGCACACGGAGACCTCGGTGAGCCCGGCTCCCCCCAAGTTCCCGGCTGACCTGGAGGCCGGGCGTGTGAGCAGGGAAGGCCCGGTGCCGCCTGCGGGAGGTCAGAGCCGGGCCAGAAGGCTGTCTGGACTCGGAGGGTGCGCCCCAGCCTCGCACAGATCCGCCAGCGGGGGGGTGGGCGCCCCGCCGCCTGCCTGACCCTTCCTCATGCGGTGCAGGCTCATAAGGCAGAGCATGAAGTGAAGGCTGTGAATCTCTACCGAGACACACGGGTGGACGGAAAGTTCCGTCCAGAAGAATTCTAAGTAGTTCATGTAGACGGCCTCCCCTCAAGCAGGTGGCTCATAACCCCTGACCCTCTGAGTACGGGCCGCCCATCCAGGCTCCCTGGAAAAGGCTGCCATGTGGACGGAGGGGAGAGTGACTGCCGCAGAGAAACCCGACCGGCGCCGCCTGAGCCCGGGGGGAAGTCACGCCGTCGCTGTGGTGGGGCGAGGTGGCACCTACCTCGGGGTCGTCTTCCCCAAACACACAACCCCCAGACTGAGGTCATGAGGGAAGCGCCGTGCAAATCCTAACCGACCTGCTCTGGGGGAAACCACGCGGAGACCGAGTAAGATCCTGGTCATTCAGAGAAGTGATCGTCCAGAAAGAGAATATTCCAGCTACACAGATCGCTGAGAACGGTGAGAAATCAGGCAGACGTCGGTGCGCCTTCAGAGCGGGCGGCGGTGCCTTGCCGACCCCAGGTGGGCTGCGTGCCCGCGTGATCTTACCAGGTCTGGGGTGTCTCCTGCCACACGGCGTCTCTCCGGGTGCCCCCTTCACCAGCGTGCGAGCGTGGGGGGCAGAGACGGCGCCTGTGCTCGCCTTTGTGTCTCAACACCAGGGGCACAGGGTGTGGACCGTAGCACGCACATCAGACGTGCGTGCGTGAGCTGCAGAGATGTCTTGAGAAGTGGTAGAGTCTTGGACATGGACCTGACTCCGCTTTGCTTCCTTCCTACGGGCCGACTTTAGGCCGGTTCCTCAGCTTCCCGTCCCCTCAGTCTGCTCATGTGTGGAGCGAAGAAATTAAGGCATTTCCTCTCCGAGTCGGTCCGTAAACTTAAGGAGGTGACGTATTGCAGCACCGAGGGTGCGATGTAAAAACGCTCGGCCTGCGCAGGCCACTCAGGCGCTCACCTCGGACAAGGTGAACACTCAGACGTCCGCCTATTCCGTGCATAATTTGGCATCCGAGGCTGGCTTGAAGTCGGACAAGGAAAGGTAGAGAACGGTGTTGAAGTGAAGGCAGAACGGACGGACAAAGTGAGATTCGCTGCGGCAGACTTGGCAGGATCTGCCTGCCTGGCGTGGAGACAGGAAGCAGGAGAACAGAGAAGCCGGACCACGACGCCGGACCAGTCCACGCACAGCGGGGAGCTGCTTGAGAAGGGAGCTGGCCGGGAGCCGACGGGGACGGTGGGGTGTGAAGTACGGTGCCCGGGAGAGAGGTCAGGAGTGGACACAGACTTGGGGGCGTTCACGTGGTTTGTCATGAAACTGGCGAACCCGGCAGCGTAAAGCGAGCGTTTTGATGTAGGAAACACGAAGCACACCAAGGGCCCCTTCCCACCGCCGCCGAGGACCTCGGTCAGGGTCACGCTGCTGAACACTTAGTCTTGGTCATTACCAACCACAGTAAAGTACATGTTTCCCCAGGTGGGCTTCATCTTCCCCAGATACACGGGTCCGCGTGGGCTCAGTGAGGTTGTCACAGAAGTCCCCTGGCGGTAGTCCCCTTAGAGCTGACCCGTGGCGACAGGTCAGGAGCGAGGCCACTGCAGGTGGGGGTGGTGGGCCATCCCCTCATCTGAGAACTCGGCTTTGGAATCTAGAGGCGTCTGGGTCCGAGTTCCAGTTCCACAACCTCCCAGTCATGTCCTTGAGCTAAGCTCAAGTGCGGGAGGATCTCACGGGGCCAAGAAGAGATGGGCAGGGTGCCGAAGACCCAGGAGACGGTGGGTGAGGGTCCCATGGAAGAAGAGGACTTCGCACTAAAGAGGGACTAAGAGAAGAGCTCTCAGCCACGGGGACACCGGGGCGCGGGCACTTGGCAGGCGAGGCCGGGAGCCGGAGGGGCGCACCTTTCAGGCCGAGGCCCCCAGGATTTTGTCTTTTCTGAAAGCTGTTGGAGCATTCTCAGCCGGGGGGTGATGTGATCAAATCCAGTCTGAGCGCGGTGTGGGCCGCTGGTGAAGAGAACGAGACTGAAAGCAGAGAGACCAGTCAGGAAGTTGGGGCGTTTCTCGGATCCGGGCCAGCAGCCGTGGCAGTGGAGCCGCGTGGACGGGTGGTGGAGACATTTGTGGCACACTCTGCAGCGCGTCGTGACAAACGGGTGAGGGTGGAGGAGGCGGTGGGAGGAGGAGGAAGCCCAGATTTCTGCATCATGGTTGGATGGTGGCGGCGGGCAGTTCACATGTAAGTATGCCGTCACCCCCCACGATACAAATATGCTGTAACCTCCTATGATATAAACATGCTGTAACCCCTCATGATGCAAATACACTGTAATTCCCCATGATATAAATATGCTGTGCCCCCCCCCCACGGTGTAACTATGCTGTAACCCCTGATACAAATACACCACAATCTCCCATGTTATAAATGTGCCGTAACCCCCGC
This sequence comes from Mungos mungo, assembly GCA_004023785.1. Classification (NCBI taxonomy): domain Eukaryota; kingdom Metazoa; phylum Chordata; class Mammalia; order Carnivora; family Herpestidae; genus Mungos; species Mungos mungo. The sequence goes on from PISW01011905.1 coordinate 29,527, forward strand.
GGATCATTGCCATCCTGTCACCGACTGTCAGTTCACATCTACAGAGATCTCACTAATCTGCGTGTACATCCACATGGCTACTATTCTCAGCGGTCTGTCTCCTTGTGTAGATCCCTACGTTCATTGAGCAGTTATGTACGTTCTGTAATTATTTGTAAGTATGCATTTGTTTTTATTAATACTGCGCCGTGACCTTGCTAAACTCTTTTACTTTTTTAGGTCTGGGAACTTTTTTTTATAGATTCTTTGGTATTTTCTATGTTAAAAAAGGCCATATAGTCTGCAAATACAGACAGCTTCACTTTCTCCTGTCCTCTCTGCACAGCTGTGGTGTTCTCCTTGCCTCGCCGCACCGGCCAGGGCGTCCGGCACAGTGTGGAAGGAGAGAATCAGCGCGAGTGAAGGTCTTGGTCTTCTCGCTCTTACGGGGGAACCCGCTCACGGTCCCCAGGAAGTCCGGGAGCCGCAGGGTTTTCTTACGTCCTCCTCAGCTGATGGAGGGGTCCTTCGTCACCACTGACACCTGCCTCTCTCCTTTCCCTTCCAGCAGAAGACTCGGAAAGTGGCGTCTACATGCGCTTCATGAGGTCCCACAAGTGCTACGACATCGTCCCCACCAGTTCCAAGCTTGTGGTGTTTGACACGACCTTGCAGGTAAGTGGGCGCCGTCGGCGGGGACTCGGGGAGCTCAAGTCCAGCGACGCCAGCGCACGCGCTCAGAGCCTGGGCCACGTTCGTTCCTCACAATGCTGTGCTCCACGGTGGGACACCCCCACGCCCATGGCAACCGTGGAAAGAACATGCCACCACCAACCTCTTCCTCCAGATACGGACCCTCGTTTTAGAGCCAAAGAGTTTAGTCCACAGATTCTAGAATTTAATAACTTAACCCACACAGCTGGTAAGAGACGGGGCCTCGCGGGTTAGCGCCTGAGCTGTTAGCCATTAAACTGTACCGCTTCCCGCAGTATATCCTGTTATTTCATAGAATGGGTGATAAGTTAGTTTGAAATAATATTGGTTAAAAAGAAAAAAAATTCCTAAGGTAGATAATCTCTTGAGAGAGAACTCTATTGATCTCTTTGAGCAGAAAAACTTGAACCTGATCATTTTGGTCTTAAAATTGCGCTTGTCACAGCTCGTTTTGCACCAACGTGATTTGCAATCGTACATGAAAAGTCCTAAACGATACGTTCAGTGTAATGATCAGATTACATCCAGTGTAATAAGTATGTATGCACTTAGGCGTCTCGTGTCCGTATTGTGCATAAACCCTTACAAAGGAGTCTCCCCCTGTGCTCCCAGAAACAGCCGCTGAGCTAGGAACTCCTGGGCTCCTGGAGACACCCCCCCCAGGGGACTGGGGGAGAACCCGGGAAGGCAGAAGCCCTTCCTGGATGGGTCGAGGGCAAAGATGTGAGCTTCCCCGCCACAGCACAGCTCAGGTTGCGGGAGGTGACCCCGTGAGCTCGCCCCAGCCTCCGGCAGTTCGTCCGGGACCGTCCTGGGAGGTTTGTGCCCAGACAGGGCCAGCTCTGCCCCACGCTCCGGGCCTCTCCTCGTCCCTCCCGCAGCCTGGTCCACTGTCCCTCCCAGCAGCTTGTCCCTGTGGCTCTTCAGAGGACACCTGGTGTCTTGCGGTCACTTCACCCGCATTCGCCGTGGGCTGCGCAGGCCTCAGGACCGTGAAAACGGCTTGTGTGTGTGATGTCATTTCCCAACTGTGTTTGTCATCGTCTAGAACTGCAGCTGATTTCTGTAAATCGATCGATCTTCCATCCTGTGACTTAGCCAGATTCACTTCTGGTAACCTTCAAGGTTTCTTCCGAACCCCTGAGGCCCTGGGACCCTTTGATGCGATGAGGACAGGGAGGCGTCCACCACGCGACCTTCCAGGGAGCTTGGCAGGCAGACAGTGACCTCAGGACACAAGTCTCTGCCGCTGTGGCTGCACGCTTCCATGGTGTTTTATTTACGTGTTTTCCTTACTTTCCGGTGGTTCTGCCGCCTCTTACAGAAGCGATGGCACTTTTCATGTTAAGTTCTTCCTCTTTGCCGTGGGAGGCTGCCTCCCCGGGGGTCCTTCTCGCTGTCTACCTCGCCGCTGACCTATAGCACCAGCGTTCACTGAAGTCTGCTCACCTTGTCAGTGCCTAACTTCCGTGTCCCGGCCTGTGTGCCCCCACAGGGGGACCGGCCACAGGCAGAGTCAGGTGCTGGCTTTTGGACACACGTGGCAACTCCACAGCAGTTCCGGGCTGGCCAAGGGCTTTCAGGTAGCAGATGAGTCACGGACACAAGACTTTGTGTTTCCGAAGGAAGCGTCCTTACGGTTGAGAGAGGAGCGCGCGCCCTGCTGGGCTGTCCGGGCTCGCGGCCTCGTGGCGAACGGCTGTGTGTCTTTTTCCTCCAGCTGGTTTTCTCCTGGCCTCTGACTCTTAGCATCTGGTCTGTGACGTGTGCTTAGGTGTGGTTTTGTTTGTGTGTAACCTGTCTGGGGTTTTTTTGATTCCTGTTGCCAGAATCCAGCTTTCGGTTGAGATACACCTATTTGAAGAGGGCTCGGAAAACACCCCCACAAAACCTCCAGGATGAACGTGGAGCCCACGTCACGGGCGCCTTCCTCTTGGGGGTCGCGGCTGCTCGAGTCTTGCCCTCACGGTGCACGCCGGGGCCTTTGAGCACGATTTGGGGGTTTTGTCTGGCTTGTGCAGTCGTTTCATCCTGGCCAAACTTGGAACCTTCTGGAATGGGTTCCCAACAGCTGTGGCCACTTAGGGTGTCATGAACGATGTTCAGGAATGATTTTAAAATTGGTTTTCCTGGGGCTCCTGGGGGGCTCAGTCCGTGAGCTTCTGACTCGGGATCTCAGCTTAAGTCATGATCTCACGGTTCATGAGATCGAGCCCTGCATGGGGGGCTCTGTGCTGTTGAGAAAAACAAGCTAAGCTGATAAATTAATGTTTAAAATCTGTTTATCTACGATGTCACCCCCATATTCTTCGAGAATGTTCTCCAGGACCACTCTCCGGGACCCCGAGAGAATCATCCGGGTAGAGCGAGCAGACCACGTAGATCAGTGCGCCACCCCGGGGGCCGTGTGGTTACACAAACAGCGACAGTGTCTTTGGGATTCTCCATACAAGCTCTGGCTCAAAAAATACTTGGTCGGTTTACGATGCCACGTGGTTGCTACTTCTGTCCCATGTCATCTGATTGGCCCTCAGCTCCTCCATGTCTTCTTCCCTGCCCTCTGCTGCCAGGCGGAGCGGTCCTGGGTGGGGCCGAGAGACCCGTAGGACACAGTGAATGAGATCCGCTGAGCCTCCAGCCGTCCGTTCCCATCTCAGTGCACCGAGCCCCCACGGGAGTCGTGCCAAATAGAGGCGGGAGTGTCCCAAGAGAGACACAACCAGGTGCTGAATTATTAACCCCAGTCTGGCAGAAAGCCCTGGGTTTCTGTAATTTGCTCATTTCTTTTCACTGGTACGCTACCAGGCTTGGAATACAGTGAGTGGGGGAAGAAATTTTTACTTCCTTAGTTAAAAAGAAAACTATGCCACATTAAAAAATTTTTTAACCATCAAATCCTAGAGGAGAAAGCAGGAAACGGCCTCCTTGACCTCAATCACAGGAATTTCCTACTCGACACATTCCCAAAGGCAAGGGAATCAAGAACAAAAATGAACTATTGGGAACTCATCAAGATAAAAAGCTTCCGCACTGCAAAGAAAACAATAAAAAAAACTAATAGGCAACTGACAATGGGAAAAGATAGTGGCAAATGGCATATCGGATAAAGGGTAGTATCCAAAATCTACAAGGAACTCACCAAACTCCACAGCCGAAAAATGAGTAGTCCAGTGAAGAAATGGGCAGAAGACTTAACACAGACACTTCTCCAAAGAGGACATCCAGATGGCCAACCGGCACATGAAACGATGCTCAGTGTCACTCATCATCAGGGAAACACAAATCAAAACCACACTGAGATACCACCTCACACCGGTCAGAGTGGCTAAAATGAACAAATCAAGAGACTACAGATGCTGGCGAGGGTGTGGAGGTGCGGGCACCCTCCTACACTGTTGGTGGAAATGTAAACTGGTGCAGCCGCTCTGGAAAACAGTGTGAAGGTTCCTCAAAAAACTATCCATAGAACTCCCCTATGACCCAGCAAGAGCACTGCTGGGGATTTACCCAAGGGATACAGGAGTGCTGATGCATAGGAGCACATGTACCCCAATGTTCAGAGCAGCAATGTCAACAGTAGCCAAATCATGGAAAGACCCTAAATGTCCATCACCTGCTGAGTGGATCAAGAAGATGTGGTATATATACACAATGGAGTACTACATGGCAATGAGAAAGAATGAAATCTGGCCATTTGTAGGAAAGTGGATGGACCTCGAGGGTGTCATGCTAAGCGAAATAAATCAGGCAGAGAAGGACAGATACCACATGTTGTCACTCATAGGTCTAGCAGGAGAGACCTAACAGAGGACCATGGGAAGGGGAAGGTGGGAAAAGAGTTGGGGAGAGGGAGTGAGGCAAATCATGAGAGACCTTTGAATGCTGAGCACAAACTGAGGGCTGAAGAGGGAGGGGGAAGGAGAAGGGGGTGATGGGCATGGAGAGGGCACTTGTGGGGAAGAGCACTGGGTGTTTTATGGAAACCAACTTGGTAATAAACTTTATAAAAAAATTTTTTTAAGAAACAACAGCATCACTGTCCCAGCTCCTTAATAATAGTTTAATTTTCTGTTTATTTCTCTTTGATCTTTTCCACGTAAGCACATATTTTATATAATTACAGTGTGTAGTTTATAGGCTGTGGTTTTCACTGCCATAAACCTTTTTCTTTTTTTTTTTTTTTACTTCAACACAGTCTTCCTAATTTTTCTATCTGATGCTTTTTTTCTCATTTTCATATGCCAGTACTTAATTCGTTTGCTTTTGTTGGGGGCAGATTTCATTCCCAGTTTCAATATCGGAAGCAATGCGACATTGAACACCCCTGATTCCTACTCCTGAAATCTAGGATGACGCCACACTTCACAGAAGCAGCTAGCCCCCGAGCGGTATGAATAGTTTTGTGACTCCATAAAGCTACAGCTCAGAACCACAGTTTACAGGGTCGCACGCGGTCTCAGCAGCATTTGCTTTAGCTGCGATCACTGAAAAATACCGCCCGGCTCCGCGGCTCTAAACAGTACTTCAGATTTGCTCCCACCTTCACGCCTTTGGTCGTTAGTAGAGGTGCGCAGTTCACCCGTGTGTCTCTACCCTCGGTGTCGAGAGAGTCCTCTTCAGCACTGAGCTTTCGGCTGCTTTTTTAGCGTTTATTTATTATTTTGAGAGAGAGAGACACAGTGAGCAGGGGAGGGACAGAGAAAGAGGGACACACAGAATCCGAAGCAGGCTCCAGGCTCGGAGATGTCAGCACAGAGCCTGACGCGGGGCTCGAACTCACGAACCACAAAATCCTGACCTGAGCCGAAGTTGAACGCTTAACCGACTGAGCCACCCAGGCACCCCTGAGCTTTTGGCTTTTAAAGAACCATTTGCTCTGGTGCCCGTACCTGGCTTGGGGTCCCGGAGCTGGCCTGTCGGGGTGATTTCCAGAGATGCCACATGTGAATGGGGCCCAGCCTGTGACAGGCACAGGCCGAATGTTTGTCCCAGGGCCACAATAAAAGTACATGTGTATTACGTGTTTCCTACCTTTTCTTTCTCGGCCTCCGGGAAATGAGACAGCACACTTGTTTGCTTTGTTACTGACATAGGAAAAACATTTTCATTTCAAGTCATTTGGTATCACTCCAGTGTTTTCAAACGTACTAACAACCACATTGAGGAGAAATCCTGCTCTAATTTAATTCTTCTCTATGGCTTAAAATATGTAAAGTCTCTATGTGTGCCAGAGTCTTTAGTAAAAATAAACTTTTTTGAAGTGACTTGCATTGTTTCAGTTTCAAAAAACCTCCCGTCCCTGTGTGCCTTAAAATAGCATGCAGTAGCATTTTTTTGCTGCTGGTAATAAATCCGGCTCCTTTCGGCCCGTCACACAGAAGTTACCGTTGAAGGTGACCGCTAAGATCCAGTCGGCTACGTTAGCGGAAGGCATTTTCCCCCGATACGTGGACTTAAAGCCTGTTTTCTTTCTCCCGTGTGTCTCCAGGTGAAAAAGGCTTTCTTCGCCTTGGTGGCCAATGGCGTCCGGGCGGCGCCGCTGTGGGAGAGCAAGCAGCAGAGTTTTGTAGGTAAGCGGGGGGCCGGGGGCGATCCGAAACGGCCGTCTTACAGCCAGAAAGCCTAAGGAATTGTAATCGACGCTGGCTTGGAGTCCAGCCTAGAAAACTTGCTGCCAAGTGAAAGAACTTCCTGGCTCTTACGTCCCCACTGAGGTGGGGCCGCTAGGAAGTCCAGAAACGCTTACACGCTCCTTGGGAGCTTCCTTCTCGTATTTATTTATTCACACAGTTTCTTCTGATCCATTACCTTCTGGCTCCCGGAGGACCTGATGTGCCTCTGAGCCCAGGGAGGTCCGGTGTTCTGTGAGCCGGGCCGCGGGGGCCGCTGTGCCCAGGCACCTGGCTTGTGGGCCGTCCCTGCCTCTCTGCCGGGCACCTTATTGACGGGGCAGATGAAGCGACACAGACCCGACTGGCGCCCGGGCCACGTCACTGCTGTCCCGTCAGGAATGTCCTGTGACTTACGGTGTCTGAACCCGTCGTTTCTCCCCTCCCCCCTCCTGGCAGACCGTGAGCGTGGTCTCTCTCGTGGGCCTCACAGCACTTTGAAGTCCAGTTCTGGTGACCCCCCCCCCCCGCCCCAGGTTACAGTTTCCTGAAGGAGAAGTTTCGTACCTTCCTCATCTCTGAGGTCCTGGCATGTGGCACATAGTTGGGGCTGCTTGCCGCACTAATAAATAGGCGCTAAATAAACACCGGACCCCTGTTCATAGA
>PISW01011906.1:0-36529 GCA_004023785.1 Mungos mungo
TTCCAAGTTACTTTGCCCAGAGCCGTGGGAGGAGTCACCATCTGTGGCACCTGTCGCCTTAAGAAATGCATTTCTTCAATAATAAGACTTGAACATTGAAGCCTTGATCCAGGCTGCAGAATGGATGCTGTGTCCGCAGGCGCGAAAACCACGTCACCCTCACTGTCCGTCCCCGTCAGAGCTCTCGGCTGACCGGGGCATCGTCAGTGAGCAGCGAGGTTCTGAAAGGAATCTCTTTCCTCTGAGCAGGAAGTAGATGTCGGCGGTGGGTTCACCGTAGTCAGTAACCAGGATGTCACCAGAGGTGTGTCCTCGGGCTGTGGTGTTCTCGCGGAGCACAGGCAGAGGAGACTCAGCAGAATCCTGAAGGGCCCTGGGGTTTTCAGGATGGGGCGCGGGTGCTGGCTTCTGCTTCGGGTCACCAGCTGCCTGAGCCCCTCACAAGGGAGTCACCCTGTCCTTTGAGGCTCTGAGACCAGGCACTGACTTCTCTCTGGCGGTGAAAGCCCTACGTGGTCTTTCCTTCCAACAGAAGGCTGTTTGGTCTACACTGAAAATGTTATCTAGAGTAGCCACCTTCCTGAGTGATCTCAGCTCGATCTCCTGGAGAACTTGCTGCAGCTTCTGCATCAGCACTGGACGGTTCACCTTGAACTTTCATGTTATGGAGACGGCTTCTTTCCTTAATCTGTTCACATCACGGGCAGAGGCATAATGATGCTAGCTGAAAGAGCAGAGCAAATATTTGACAACAGATTCAGAATCTCAACAATTTCAGTGATAGACAAACCACATGAAAATCGTGGAATTCATAGAAAACTTCACTGCAAGTGAAAAATGAAATACCTTCCAATCCACATGACAAGGAGAAAGGTAGGAAATCCTAGCACTCACGGAAGGATTTGGTGTTTTCAATAACAGAAGGCTCCTGAATGCAGAGGTAGCCCCTGAGGCTGATGGTGTCCAGGCTTCATGAACAGGACCCCCTCATTCTCGGGCTGGGAGGTCCGCGTCCACAATGATGATTTCACTGCCGTGAAATAGTCTAAGTGGGTGGAGAGGAATGGGCGTGACCCTGTGGTAAAGGATAGCTGAAGAATGTTTGGAAAACCTGTGATAATCAGTTTGAGAGCAAAGTTAGGAAGTAAATAATACCTATTTTCAAATATGTAAAATGGTATAAAGTGGGAGATGGAATGCACCCATTTTGGTAAACTGTTTTACATCACAAGTGTCAGTCCTGACAAATGGATAGTGCTGTCCTGAGATCTTAAAGTTTTAGTTGGGTGGCGACAGGGGGGAAAAATAGGAAAGATACAAAAATGAAATGAATTAAATACATCTACTAAAGCCAAGAGTTGCTCATGACCTTAGTGACGCATAGTTTCATTCATTTGTTTGGAATAGCAGACACGGCGCAGAAAAATCATTTTCAGACTATGTGTAAGGAATTCCTTGCCTTCATTTATTTTTTAACATGTTAGATCTGCCCCAAAATGCAAAGAACAGTTCACAGAGAAGGTAGTTGCCTGCTTAGTAAGCTTTTATGTAGGATTCCTTTAGACTTCGAGGCTCATTGATTCCATGCCCCAGATGCTTTTCGTCATAATGCAAAATACTTGGGTGAAAGCATCTCTCCAAGTATGTGAGGCATCTTGTTTTGTAACGGTCACTGGGAAAAGATGCTTTGGCCCAAGACGTCGCTTCTATTTTCTGTGCCACGTGGATCATACTTCCAGCTGTAGCATGACGGTTGTTTCCAGCAGTTTCCAGCAGGAAAGCCCATGCCAGATTCCTGTGCTGAGCACTGCGGCAGACATGGCTGAGCACGTGGACAGATAGCACTCTCACACGGGGAGCCTGGGGTCCCCATCTGCAGGGGAGCTGTGTTTAAGGAGATAGAGGGTGATCTTTGCCAAACAGTCCAGCGCTGAGTCCACACTGTGTTGGAGTTCGCTGGTCTGAATCCGACACCAGGACCTTGGAGACACGATGCAGTAAGGGAAGCTGGACGGCCCTCTGTGCTGACATCACTTAGCTTAACTCCTGGTGACGGGGGCCTGTGTGCACCAGAGCATCACCTGCACTTAATCAACTCTCTCATTCTCCCCTGACTATGGGGGTTTCCCAGCACTCTGCGAATTGCCAAGGACTTATTCTAATTTACCATCTGTGTTGTACGATGCTGCACAGCTCCCTGGGCTGGGGAATTGAGTGCTGGAAATACCCCATATCTACTCCTCAGGTACCTTAGAGTCCATCAGGGAAGTCTGATGATCCCCATGGCCCCTTAGTTATTTGCTTCTGTTTACCTTCCCTGTGGTGGTTTTCAGTGAACCCACACACGGTGGTACACTTTTAATCCAGGCCTCTTGCTGTAGAGACCTACATTAATCTCTCGATAACGTTTATATCATTTAGACTTTTTCGCATGTAATAACGCATCATCTCCCCCATTTGGCCACCCCTTTACTGTGTGGTATTCGAGGTGTCGGTGATAGATTGACATGTTTCTCACACAAAGAACATGGTCTTTTTTTATTAGATTGCTTTGCTAGTGTTCCAAATGAGGTTGTCTTTGTGGTGCTGTAGTGGCCTGTGGACAGAGGAATTCTTCTGTACGTACAACATCACCGGGACATTCGTATGGCTAAAACAGATGACATGATTCAAAATAATACTGTGAGGTCATATTCTTTCATGGTTCTTAGAGAATGAAATTGGAAGATATTCTGCAAGTGCCTGGTGTTTTATGACAGATCCACATAAAGAGATTTAACAGCCGCTTATGATACGCTTATATTACAGCAGAAAGAGGTGTTAGAGCAGAAAGTTGATACCCCCGCCCCGGATCTCTGGCACACAACCTTCCGGGTAAAATTTAGGCTGTGAGACAGGGGGAGGTAAACTATTTGGAAACAGCCCGTGCTAATCTTCACATTTTGCCTATGCATCGTCAGTGGCTGGGAGATAAATGTCACAAAACACTCCCCAGCCACGAGCGCTTCTGTCTCCATTTCTGAATATTATCTAACGGTATTCATTCGGTTCCTCAGGAAATATGGCGTAGGATGTAAAGGTTAATAGGATGCAGTTCTTCTTTCAGGAATTTATAATCAGGAATAAGTAAGATAAATACCAAGTACCTCTAATAGAAAGGTGAGATTAATGAATGGCAGGAGAGAGAGAATGGGGGTGGGAGCGAGGCTGGTGGCGGAGGGGCCACGGCGGAAGCCATTTTGAGGAGCCGTGGGAGCCGCCATAAGCGGAAGTGGAGAGCGTTCACCCCGGAAGCGGAGGTGTGGGGCGGAAGCGGAGGTGTGGGGCGGAAGTGGAGGTGTGGGGCGGTGCAGGAGGCGGTCTAGACGGCACGGAAGTTTGGCTTCCCCGCACAGGGCCTGTCCTGGGGAGCCCTCGGTCGTCACAGGAGATGCGGGCCTGCGCTAATGTGGCCACGCGCTGGCGGAAAAGAAGCCACCTGCTTGTCAGCCACCTCCGCTGGCTCAGGCACCGGCTCGAGGCAGGTGTGTGAAGCAACACGCTGCTACTGGAGACAAACAGTGACAAAAATTAGGTCTCTATTTACTGAATTTACAGTGCAACAAAACAAAAAAATCTAAAAGTCTGAGTACTATTTTTTTGTTTTTGTTTTTTAGTTTATTTTTGAAAGACAGAGAGCGCGCATGTACACAGCCAGGGAAGGGCAAAGAAGGATATATGTGCAAAGTGATAGAGTGATTATTTGGGGAACTACACAAAAAGGGACAAATGAAGGATTTCTGAAAGCCCCAGAGACTACCCAAACCCTGAAAATTTTATTTATGTTAAGTATGGCTTAAAATAATTCCCTTGACGCTAAGAAGTGTCTAAAAGATTTGAGACAAATATATTTTGTGGTGAAGATAGGGCCCTCCTTACATGTACTGATGCAGAAAGTGTCCTATACCTCAGAGAAGCAGATTCCTACATGTCCTTGGAAAAATTCCCTTGTTGTCCATGGGACCACAATTTCTCTGACTTAGACAAAGTTGCTGAGCACTGTCCCTGGAAATCACACATGCGGAAGATAAAAATCTCCTTTCTCTATATTCAGGTGTGTTCCTTTAATACGTACAGATCTGAAGACTTAAATGCATCCAATGGTGTTTAATGCCAACGAGTTGTCTCTGCATGTCAGTGGATCTGAGCCATCTGACATTTTGTGACTGTTTGTTAATACTCAAGAAGAGTTTGTCAATCACCTTTGGAATCCATTGCCAAATAACCTTGCCTGTAGCCCAAAGCCACCGTTTTTGCCCAGAATGGGAAGAATGAAACAAATTGCATTTCTAATTCTTACACAGGCACTGGGCATTTATAATGATTATTATTTTATTTTCAGCAGTAAGTACGAATAACCACTAAACAAATAAGAAGGTTGAATATTTGGTTTGTAGATTTTCTAAAAATGTATAAATGTATTCAGTTTTAATCCTCAGATCAATATGAGTATTTGTACAGATAGAACCAACATAATGAAAAGGTGACCTTATAGTAGTGGACTCTCGGTGGGGGAGGGAGGGTTGTGTGTATACGTGTGTGTGTGTGTGTGTGTGTGTGTGTGTGAGACCTTATGATAGGAGAGAGATCCAGTTATACAGTTTTCTTTAATGTCACTGATTCCACACCAAGGAATGCAGGGCTCTGGGTCCATATGGCATGCGCTCTTACATGGAAGATAGGGGGTCAACATCTGTACTGGTGCTATGGGTGTCTATGGAATACATTGGGGGAAAAAGGAACTTATTTAAATTTCCAAAACACAGAATTCATTTCCAAAATCCTACCTGTGTACATAATTGTAGAACACTCTAACATGTGTTACTTTTTCAAAAGTACATTAAAACCTTGGATTCTGAGTAATTTGTTCCATGAATATTCTGCAAGATGAGCAAACATTTCTAATAAATATTAACTTGATAAACAAGGGATGTTTTGCAGGGAGTCGTATGTGATGCTGAATTTCACATGATCACAACTGAGCCAATGGTTCTTGAAATTCGCTTTGATATATGAGTGCTTTGGATGACAAGTGTGTTTCTGGAACAACTTAGGCTCACAAACTAAGGTTTTATTGTTACTTGAAAGTTGGAAGTGTTCAGCGTTTGCATGTGTTGGGATGTTAAAGTCCACCACCTGAAGTCTGACACCCTGGGTCAGTCACTTGGAAAAGTCACCAGTAGAAATCAGTGTGTTTTCCAAAGGTTTGGACTGCGTGCCTCATTACAGAACAGGAAACAAACAGAGAAACCTTAGAAATCTACTCTGAACATCACTCACATCCTACATGTGGAGAAGGTTCCTGCTCTAAAATAGAGCCTCGCTTTCTGGAAAATATTCTAGAAAGCACGGATAGAATCCTTATAAGTGGAGGAATCCGGTTCACTCGAGAACCCATTTTCAGAATATTCACTCTACCAGAAACAACCTCAGGAAAGCACCTGTGCCCTCTCAGAAATGTTAGACAACACCTGCTAAGACGTGGGCTGTAGATGGATCTAGAAAGAGCTGCTTAGAGGCACCTGTGCTGCTGTGAGTCCTGCGGTAAGGGGTAAAGCCTGCATCGCTGACCTGCCTGATCCCCACGTGCTGGCCGTGTGGTGGGTGTCCTTCCTGCTGACCCCGAAGAGCACCAACAACAGGCCACGCCCCCCAGAGATCATGGCCGCCTCCCAGCCCCCCGACCCCGCCTCTGCCACATTTGCTGGGAACCCTCGACCCATGGGAAAACCAAGAAACCAAGCCACCTCTTCCCGACCCCAGCGTGCTCCTGTCCCCCCCTTGCTTCCAGCATTCAGTCTACCGTCCTACCCATCTCTGTTTTAAATTTCTGTGGCAGATTTTATCCCTCCCAACCCAAGTTTAAAGACAGATTATCAAAAGAAACTCATTTTTGGGGGGGGCATTCTAACTGTAAGATAGTAACAGTTTATAAATGAAAACAGTAATACAGCCTTCATTATATATATAGAATAGCATAAACTATAAGCCGGGTATTTTCAAAGCTTGCAACATAAAGAAATTACTTCCACTGCGGCTCAAATGGAGCCTCGGTTGTTCTGGAAATTCCCGGAGTCCCTATTCCATTGTTCAATTTGTCATCATAGCCCAATGTGAATGATACTTGTTTACGGTATAGTGTGTGTGATCAGAGAACCACGCGCTCAGCGCTGGGCAGCACCCACTCTGGCCTTCAATTCCTAATGCAGCTACTGACCCAAAACCAACTCCTAAGAGTTGGTGAATTTCCCACAGTGCAGTCATACCGATTCCTTACATGGAAGAAGGGTAGGAGATGTAAAGTTCCGGAACCATGGAATAAGTAGAGTTGGTAATTCATATTTGAAGTAAAAGGAAATTTGGCAACTTCTTTAGGAGATATTCCTCTATCTTTCTATCTGGCTACAGAATTAAAAACCATGTAGAATTACAGTTTTTACCATTCTGGCTGGTTCCTGAGCCCTTTGCCAGTCTGTGCTCTTGGGCTCAGCTCAGTGGCAGAGTACTAAATTCACAGGTCGGATTGATACAGAAATAAAGCAGCCGCCTGCTTGTCGCTCCCAGATTTTCTTTCCATGCTTTCCTGAAAGCATTTCCAGTTGGTATTTCTCAAGAATTGACTTCCTGGTATGATTCTATCGGCCACAGAAGGGCTGGTAGAGAACAGTGAGTGATCTGTGTTTAAGCAAAAGCCAAATGTTAGCGAATAAACAAAGGAGCAAACAGCAATGACAAAATAATGTGGGATCTAAGACCTCCTATATAATCACAGTGTTTTAACCAGTAGATATTTTGCTTTGAATTTCTTTTTTTATTTTGTAGTTAATAGAATTTCTTATCCTTTGCTATCATTTATACTTTGCAGACTTGTAGTAGCGAAACCCACCCAAGTATTGGAAAACATATGAAGCGAAGAACAATATGTATGCACAGTTATAAGCAGATAAAAGTGGATGCCCTCCCAGTAAATGGATAATTTGCTCCTAGAACTCCATAGTCTTCAAACTGTAACAGACTAAAAAATAAATAAAATTTCTCACGTCAGCCCCTCGGTTGCCTGTCACCTTTACCTGGCTAACGAATGCACATCCTTTAGGCCTTAAATGTTGTGTGTTTAGGGTCTTCGATTTCCACGATTGGCGGCAGGTCCCACCCTGCTCCCCGATCCCCACATGCACACAACCTTCAGGCCCTTCCGAATTAGACATCCTATTGCGTTTGCACCCTCTGTGGTTGGATCTTATTTTGGTGTAATCCCATGCTCCAAGAACGTTGCTGGCCAGTAGGATATCATCATTAAATTACTGTCAAGTCACTTCACGGGATTTGGATATACTTTGAAAATGGAAAGGACCTCACTGTCCATTGTCACAAGTATTTAATGAGTGACTAATGCATTTTAGCCACTAGACAGGAGCAGGAAGATAGTTATGAAGCATTCTATGGTAGATATAGAGAAAGACTTCCCACATTGTATACCTAACACAAAAGGCAGCTACATCAAGGATAAAGAAACCTGCAAAAGATATAGCACAATATTATCATAAAGTAGTAGAATCTTACATTAGAAAGAGACTTCCAAGTACATTGAGCTCAAATTCTACCTAACATACCCCTCCCCCGCCACAAGGTATTTTTACATAATGTCAACATTCTGGTTAAATATTCTAAGTGAAATTGTGTGAATATTCTATATTTGTGAATGGCTTATAATTAATTTAAGACTTTGTTTTAAAAACATTTTAACACATGAGCTGGAAAGTCATGTAAGTGACAATCAGATCGGTTTGCTTTAGCTTCAGATCAGGAAGTCACATGGCCTGCATTTATTCAAATTAGGAGGCGGGAGTAGCAGGGGATGCTGTGAATTCTTCCCATCAGGCCCTGAGCCGAAATGAAGTACTTTGGAAGGACATCCTCTGTGTTCTTTTGGTATTGAAGGCCAGTTCCTCAGGGAACTGAAAGGACCACAGGCCAGGGGAGAGGCACTGTTAGGAATTGTCATTTCCACATGTGGCTGTCAACTCTTCCCTTCAGTATTGAAAGTACACAGATGATATCTTCTTGGCCAGTAAGAGTAGCTCTGTGTCAGGCTTTCAAAAGATAGCGTAGACTCAAGCTATGTGCTCTTCCTAAAAACTCCACTGGAAAGAAAATGCTTATTAAGGTGTCAAAGTGAGTCCAGTCAGGGGTTTGTCCAAATCAAGGGCTGGCCAAGCAGATCCTGTAAATGATGGAGGCTTTCCCATTGCTACGCACCCCCTTAAGCATCCCACTTGCCCTGCACCCCAAGTCAGGGAGTGGTGGCGGGCTTCAGAAATAATCCCCAAAGCACTCGCATTATTCTGGAACATCGACCAGGGGTTAGGTGGCCCATACTCTCTTTGAAGATTGGATTGTGTTGGTTTGTCTACATTTCTAGAAAGTAGATCTTTTAGTAGTCCCCTCAAAGGTGGCCAGGATCTCTGGGGATCTCCCGACCACGCCTGTGTGCTGCCCTTCCCTCTGGCTCTTATACTTGTCATTGTCACTGGGATGGGGAAATGGCTTATCCCCCCACTAACAGGGCACACTGTGCATGTGACAGCCTCTGGAGTGGGGGAGGGCCTGTGGAGCGACACCCACGGCTTCAGAGGCACGTTCCTCAACCCAATGAGCACCTCCTTCCTCCTCTGAGGTCTCTGCATGCATCAAGGTGACAAAGAATCAACCAAGTCTAGCACGGCTTTGTTGGCCGACTACTTATAAAGGTTGTTCAAGCAGGAATACCCAGCCGTCGACTGGGTTGGTTCCCTCTCCATGCTGCAAAGTCACCTTGCTGAAAATACACTTAGTCCAAAACCTGGGAGAACACAGTGCTGCTAACTGCTGTCGGAAGCAGAAATGTAGATTATTATTTTAAATTCTTCCAGAATGATGACGTTAGCTCCCATTGTGGCATGGCAACGATCTGACAGCTTTCCCAATCTTGGAAGTAGTCTTTGTGCAAAGCTTTGACAGCTGTGTGCTCTCTTAGGGGAATAAATGAACAGGGGAGCCTACATCAAAACACTGCATGGGGCGCCCGGGTGGCTTAGTCAGTGATGCGTCTGACTCTTGATTTTGGGTAAAGTCAGGATCTCATGTTCATGGGAAGGAGCCCTGCTTCGGGATCCAAGCTGAGCATGGAGCCTGCTTAGATCTCTCTCTCTCCCTCCCTCTCTCTCTCTCTCTCTCTCTCTCTCTCTCTCTCTCTGCCCCTACCCCCACTCTCTGTCTCTCAAAATAAATAATTAAACATTTAAAAAAAAGTACTCTCCACGTGCTCCAGCCTGTCACTCCCTCTCGACGTATGCTTTGAGGTTTGGATGGACCATTTAGGAACTGGTGGTAGATGCCTTTTTCTTATGTATCCCAAACCCACGTGTATCCTTGGAATGTCAGGCTTATGCTGACATTCTTTGCTTATGCTTCCTGTTTTGTTGATTAGCTATTCTTTGCACAGGAGAGGAAGGGAGAGATGAGGGGGGAAGAGGTGCAGAGGGAAGGAGATTGGAACAGAAGGGAAGGGAAGAGGGCGGGAAGGTGCAGGGATGGCCACACCAAGCCCCCTCCCCCACCCCTTCCAAGTTTCCTCTGTGCCACATGGCACCTTATGGTTCTTAGGGGGAAAATGTTCAAGGACACTTGTTGAGGATGGGAAGGCAGACGTGTTTGGTACTGTCATGATAGGTGTGGGGTCACTGCAGTGGGGGAGGAAGGGGAGCTCAAGTCTGCATGGTGCATGGGGAGGGGCTTACAGTCCCTCAGAGGAGTGGCCCCAGCCGGGAAGTCCCCAGGAGGGCACAGCAGGGTAAGGGGGCTCTGGCTAACCGGACTAGCAGGATGGCACTGAAGGCAGGCAGGACAGACCTCACCTGGGGGTGGGGGGATGGGAGCCCAGCAGACAGTGGAGGGCGGGGGCTTCCCACTAACTGACTTCGAAGAGTTTTTGCTAAAAGTGGATTTTACAAGAAGGGGCAAGGATGGGCCTGTAGGAAGGCTCAGGACTGGGCAAAAGTTCAGTCAAGCCAAGAATCTTGGTCACACTGCTCCCCGCTTCTGCTCACAGAGAACTGAGCGTCCTCCGCTCCTCTGCACGGACGCTCCCTATCACTGAAGCCTGTTGGACACTGCGTTTGCCAGTGAATCACCTTCGGACATTTCAGATTCCTTCCCGCCTCTGCTTCTCACCTCCCCTTCAGGGTGCATGTCCAGCCTGACTGCATCTCCCTGCCTATTCTTTTCCAGCTTCACACACTTCTCACGGCCAAGCTCAGGAACCTTGCACTTCAGCTGACATCCATCATCTCACTTCTCCTAAATCTGCTCTGTCTTCAGAACATCCCTCCCCTGAACACTAGCCTCCTCTTTCAACTCACTACAGGCCAGTTGCACCTAGACGCCGGTTCAGACCTAACCAAAAGCACATGTTTGAAACTGAACACATTTTCTGGGGTGCCTGGGTGGCTCAAGCCATTACAACATCCGACTCTTGATTTCGGCTCAGGTCACGATCTCACAGTTCGTGACTTCTAGCTGCTCATCGGGCTCCACAGTGATGGTACGGAGCCTGCTTGTGATTCTCTCTCTTCTCTCTCTCTCTCTCTCTCTCTCTCTCTCTCTCTCTCTCTCTCTCTCTGTGCCCCTCTCCCCAAAATAAAGAAATAACATAAAAAAAGAAATTAAGCATATTTTCCGATATTCATGTTCCCTTTGAAAGTTCACAAATAGTTTAGCGATCTACTCTCTTGCACTAGAAATCCCATATTCAATAAGTCACAAAACCTATCAGTGATAATCCCAAGTGTCTCTTCCTCCTTTTTGGCTTTTATTTGGAAAAGCAGTAACCAGACAACATAAAATCTCAGTAAGAAAAATAAGTAAGAAAATACATGGGGAAACCATAATTGGGGAAATAAATACGTGTTTGCAATTTCAAATATAACTTGATAGCCACCATTGTTGAGAAAAATAAACAAGTTACAAAGCAAACAATTATATAAAAATTGTACATAAATGGGAAAAATTCCAGTACACTGTGCACTCGGTGGTGTTATTCACTTGACAATAAAGGTGAACAGACTACAAAGGCAGCACTTTCGTAAGAGACACATTCTGCGAAACACTGATCGCTTTTCCCGTGTCTGCAGCCGGCCACTGTGGCTCTCCGGATCCCATCGTGAATGGTCACATCAGCGGAGACGGTTTCAGTTACCGGGACACTGTGGTTTATCAGTGCAATCCTGGCTTCAGACTGGTTGGAACTTCGGTCCGAATCTGCCTGCAAGACCACAAGTGGTCCGGACAGACCCCCGTCTGTGTCCGTAAGTACAGCGCACACCAGCTCAGCCCGTGCTGCCTTTGCTGCCCTTTTCCCTCGGGGGCACATCTTTGTACAGACAGGTGTAAGCTCCAGAGTGACGCCGGATGGAGATGTGTCCCTTCACGGGCACTGACTGAGACACCAGGCAGGGCTCCTCCCTTCCTTTCCCCTTCCGCCTCGGTTCCCTCCCAGCGCCTCCAGATGCTGGTCCACAGTTAATGCGCCCCTCACCTCACCTCAGGCAGGCCCAGGACTGGTGCTGTCCTGCACTTATCTGCCCGATTCCCTCACAGGGTGAACAAGGTGAAACAGAAGCTCATTACAGGAGGGCAGAGGCTCGGGGTCTGAGTCGAAGGCTGGCTTTCCACAGTCCCCTGGGTAGCCACACGCCCCCGATTCGGTGTTGTTCCGTATTTTTTCCTTCAACAAGAATGCAGAGTTTTGCAAGCCATCCTTCCTTTAAAAAAAGATGTAGAATCTCATGGAATGATCATCCTCAAACTTCATAACATCCAAGAGAACTATGGACTAGTGTTTTTAGAAGACATTATGTACTCTATTGCAAAATTGGTTTTATTTTTTAATAGTTTATTTTCAAATTGGTTTTTAAACCAATTGTTTTTTCTCCCAGCATATTCTTTATTCCCTGTGGATTAGACAGTGGAAGTGTTGGTGCAGCCATGGATAATAACAGGTGCTATCTAGGAAAGTGCAGTGGTAAATGGGCAGGGTTCAGGGGTGCACGCTTTACTTAGAAGAAAGAACCATTGGCACGATAAATGAGGAGGAAAACACCAGTTTTATGACTGTAATGTGTTTCTTTCAAAAGGGCCTCTGAAGGGTATCTGTGGGATTTGTAGCGCTGTCATTTGGGGCACGACATTAATGACAATTCACTACGTTTCCAAAGATCACACAATAGGGATTGTCAAAGAAAATACTGTTTGTGCATGCACACTTATTTCGCTCATTTTCTGATGTCTAAATTGATATAGGACAAATGGATCCATGTGCAATTAACGTTATCAGCCAAGTCCCTGTAATGTTTCAAAATGAGGGTTCCAAAAAGCTGGTATGTTCTATGGGGGAAATACTCAGAACTCGTAATCGACGTAAGACTTTTACCCCCTCTTGTTCGCTGCTTTCTTATAGAGTTATCCTGTCATGACATAAGAATCACTAGGAAGATGGAGAAAGTCCATTTTCCAGCTGTGGTTATTTCCCATAATTATAGGGAAAACATGTAGAGTCAGCCGCTGGCTCTTCTTCGCCGTTTTCCCTCCGAGTCGAAGCACAGTCTGCCACGCGTCTGCTCCAGATCCCTAAGCCCCATCCGCTCATGCATCTGACCCTGAGGAATCCGGGGGAGGGTGAGGACCTGCTAGTTTTCTGACGCTGCTGCGGGCCTGTCTCCCTCCGCAGCCATCACCTGCGGCCACCCCGGGAACCCCGCCCACGGCCTCACCAACGGCAGCGAGTTCAACCTGAACGACGTGGTGAACTTCACCTGCCACACGGGCTACCTGCTGCAGGGCGCCGCCCGGGCCCAGTGTCGGAGCAACGGCCAGTGGAGCAGCGCTCTGCCCACGTGTCGAGGTAGGAGGGCCTCCCGGAAGGAGCCCTGAAGGAAGGGGGGAGGCTGGTGGGCTGCCGAGTCCCCCAGAGGACCCGTGCCGTGATGCGTCAGGCACTGGACCCCGCAGATGCTCTCGCTGCTGGGGGGGGGGGAGACATTTGCGACAATAATGGTGAACACCGGCCAGGGTTCTAGGACTCTACCGTCGGCCTCTCTTCCGTTTGCCTTTGTCTGCCAGTTCATTCATCTGTACAGCGTCTTTGGCCTGAGAGCTTCTAGACCTGGGGCTGCATTTAGGAAGTTCTCGTTGCTCTTAAATCTTTCTCTCCATTTTTTCCCACCCTTCATTTCTTCAAAAATCACCACCAAGTTCTAAGCTAAAACCTGAGTTTTCGAGATCTGCTCTTTTGGGGGGGTTGTGTTTCTAGATGGTTGCACTCTTACTGTTTAGGGGTCTGCTTCCATTGCTTTCCATGAAAACATCTCACATGCTGAAAGTGACGCATACATCAAGGTGAAGGTGAAAAGTTTATGGTAGTGAGGCGGTGTGGGAGCTCTTCTCGCTGACCATCACCCACCTTCCCCCCAGGGTCCCCAGGGAGCGACATCCAAATGAGATGATAGAATGGGATCCAAGCAGTTCTTAAAAATAGTTATGTGAAATTTGGCCACCAGGCAGTAGAGTTCTGGTCTGAGCCTACAAGGGAGTGCTAGGCTTAAGCTCTAGACAATACGAAGACTTCGAGTTCCACTTCCCTCTAAACACTAGTGTTAGATTCAGGCTCCTTCGGTGTAGAGGAAGCCCTGCCATGAAGAGAAAGACCCCTGGGCCTTCGCTCTCACTCCCCCACAAACCAGACTTCTGGCACGTTCTCCTGAGCTTTGTGCAGAAGAGCCCCTGTCGGTCCCCTGACAACGTGGGTGGGGGCTGGTCAGCCTGAAACTTGACACGTTTACCTGATTCATCATCATCATCATCATCATCATCACCAGCCATGCGAGCCAGGGACCGCGGAGAAGGGTGGACAGAGCCGGGGGCATCGCGGGATGCGCATAGCAGCACAGGAGGCTGGCTTCGGCCTGGCCTCTTGTTGCAGTTTTGCACTGAACGTCAGCACGCTTTGGCATACTCGAGATATTTCTCGAACGCGGTCGGTGCTGCACACAGCTGGAGGAAGGTCTCCCCGCGCCTCCCACAGGGAAGCGTGAGGATGCGTATCTGTGAGCGATGGCCAGGATCGGAGCACCGGCGGCAGGTCACGGCCTCTGGTGTCCACCACCCGCGGTGCAGCCGCAGGGATCTAGACGGAGATGAGGCAGCTTGAGCCACTTCGCTCTCTCCACCTGTAGGACAGGGGACAATAGCACACCTGAGACAATGATTAGCCTTGAACGCCCGTAAATTTTGGTCCGGTTTGTCTTGACACAGGGGTACAGCACCCCTGTGCCTTTGATGTCTTAGGGACATCCAAACACACTATATACCTGTTCCCCCAAAGCCCTCTGTTCAACTTAATTTAACATGTATTCAGCACATGCTCCATTCCGAATGCTGTGCTATGTTCTGCCAGTGCAGAGATCGGTAATTTCAGTCATACCTTTGAGCGGGTAACAATGAAGACCAGAGGGGTCACTAATCAGGCAGGCAGAACGTCATCCACAGCTGCTAGACATCATTCATCTGATGCATAACATGTGCTTGCTGGATGGAAGACGGAATGAACTCAAAATCATGGGGTTTTCCTTATCAGACCTTTCTCTTGGGGGAACTGTATTCCATTTTCCTCTAACTTCTACCAAAGAAGAGCGGTGGAAATTAAATGCTGCCATTTATTAACGGGTTTCAGGGTTTTGGATAGCACACTAGGTCCTTTAGAAGCCTAGAGCACAGTGCCATGTTGGGATGTATAGCACCCTCTTCAGTATTAATTTTGCCTTTCCTTACCTTTCTCCATTTTCGCAAATAATAGGAATGTACTTAATTTTTTAGTAAACTTTTAGTAAGCTTTATTTTTTAGAGCATAGAAAAGGAAGTTTTTAGGTTCATAGAAAAATTGAGAAGACCCAGATTTCTCAGGTACCCCCTGCCCACACATGCACAGTGTCCCCATTCCCCACATTCCCCACCAAACGGTGCATGTGTTACAATCGGTGAATCTATAGAAACACATCTCCCTACCCAGAGTCCGTACTTTGCATCAGGGTTCAACTGTTCGTGTCGTACATTCTGTGGGTTCGGACCAATATGTAATGACATGTACCCACCCTGATAGTGTCCTCCAAATAGCTTAGTGTTCTGTCTGTTCTCCTTCCCTTCCCCCCTCACCTTTGGCCACTGCTGACCTTTTTAGTGTCTCCAGAGTTTTTCCTTTTCCAGAAGGTTGTATAGTAGGAATCGTACAGAATGTAGGCTCTTCTGACTGCCTGCTTTCACGTGGTACTACGCCCTGAAGTTTCCTCCATATCTTTTCATGGCTCAGAAACTCATTTCTTTCTCGTGTGGAATGAGATTCCATTGTCTGGATGGACCACAGTTGATTTATCCATCACCCACTGAAAGGTATCGGTGGCTTCTGGTTTCAGTAACTACAAATAAAGCTGTCATCAACACCCCTGTAGAGATTTATGTGTGGACATAATAAGGAGTTTCGGATAAATACCCAGGAGTGTGGTTGTCAGATTGTGTGGTAAGAGCATGGTTAACGTTGTCGGAAAGCACCACACTGTCTTCCAAAGTGGGGGCACCGTTGTGCACTCCCTCCAGCAGTGAGGGAGGGTTCCTGTGGCCCCACGCCCCTGTCAGTGTTGTGGGGATGTCTGTGTTCTGGATTCTGGGCGTCCTCCCAGGTGGAGGGTAGCTCTCCTTGTCGCTTCATTCCTCATCTCCCTGATGACATAGGACGTGGGGCGTCTTTTCAGGGGCTTGTTTGCTACTGTGCATCTTCTTCAGTGAGGCGTCAGTGAGGGTCTTCGGCCCATTTTTTATATGGATTTCTTGTTTTCTTACTGAGCTTTAAGAGTTCTTTGTCTGTTTTGGATGAACAGTCCCTTGTCAGTCATCTCCTTTGCTAATATTTTCTCCTATTCTGGCTGATCTTCTCATTCTCTTGGTGCTGGCTTTCACAGTAGAGAACTCTCAGTTTGTGCTTAATTTTGAAAGCTGTTCCTCCCAGTATAGCTGATGAACGGGTAGAGGAATGCCTGGCAAATGCAGTCCTATAAGTGCCGAGTGGATTGGAAATCACTGGAAATCTCCAAGATGCCTTCTGCTCACGTATTCCTATTCTCTATTTTTTGTTTGTTTGTTTGTTTGTTTTCATTTATGAGCTAAGAGCTGCAGTCTAGTGCAGAGAATTTACATGTTCATTATAAAACCAGGGAAAACATGATTTCAAGGAGGACAGGCTCATAAAGGTGGTGACGCCTTAGGGAATAAATGTCATAAAACTCAAAAAGGTGAAGGTAACAAAAATAGCTACTTTTTAAACAAAATTGCCAGGGATTCTCCATGCCTGTTGCAATATAACCTGATTCTTGTCTTATGTGGTTCCTCGAGGTTCAGTTCAGTGAGAATACCAAGTCTGACAAAACTGAAGGACAATCCACTTAGTATTTCCTTTCCTGATGTAATAATGTTTGTATTGTGTACAAATTTTAGACATTTTGTCCTCTCTTATGAGAAAATTTTAAATTCAGAGATATAAAATATATGTCCCTATGTGATTACATACATGAAGATAAATTTAAGAAAATATGAGGTTAGTGAAGTTTCTGTTATGCTGAGAGAGGAATAAAAAATAACTAAATGATATTAAAATTCACTAATGAGGTGCCTGGGTGGCTCAGTCAGTCCATTTCAGCTCAGGTCATGGTCTCACGGTTTCTGAGCCCAAGCCCCATGTCAGGCTCAGTGCTGACACTACGGAGCCTGCTTTGGACTCCCTTCCTCCCTCCCTCCCTCTCTCTCTCTCTCTCTCAAAAATAAATTAAAATTTAAAATAAAAATGTTAAATAAAGTAAAATAAATTAAAGCACTAAAGAACCACTATGCATATGACTGCTTTTATACATCTATGAACAATTATATATAATTACATGTATCAAAATTTTCAAATGGCAACATGTTCAACTTAAGGGAAATACACGAACCAGTGCCACGTTTGTGGCTTTATTTAACACCCCTCTTCTGGGGCTACCGGTAAGCGGCAGCCAGGAATAGCGGTTGAATGCCAGGGTCCAGGGAACGTGGGGCAAGCTCTCTGCAAGAGCCGGAGGAGCTTGGCGCAGGCCGCCCCCCACGGCTGCCCTGAGATCCCTCCCTGCGGAGTATTTTCTGGGGGCAGAGGGGAATGAGTCCACCCTGAGATTTTTTCCGTGCGTGACACAGTGTTGCCGGTGCGGGAGCCGTGTGTGGCTGAGCTCTCGAGATCACTCATCCTGGATGAGTCAGTGCAGGATCCACGGTCAGCGTCAGCCGCACATCAGCCTCCTTCACGGGTGCACAGGGAAGTCCACCGTCCTCGCTGGCTTCTGTGAGTTCAAGATACGCCGGTGTTTGTGGACTTCTTCCCCAAGTGCCCAGTGTAGAGCAGATCCTCCATGTTCCCACCACGACCACCTGCCTCTGGGACGCATATTCCCTCAGGAAAGCCGGGCGGTCAGTTATAATCCACTCTCATTAATTAGAGTGTTGATCTTGTAGTGAGCCTGATGGTCTGAATTGCAACTTACTTCATCGTTATCAGGTATTGATGAAAATGGAAGCATAACTTTCATGTCTTTGAAAAATAATCATAAATTGCTTTTTTTCTTTTGCCGTTTTTCTCTGTGACCAGTTATCCCATTTTTAAAATTTTGAATCATTCACCTAGTGAGCAAGTCCAAAAATATTTATTCTGCACAACACACTCAATGTTGCATCGTTATTTTATCTTTGTCCTCTCCACTTTGTGTAATTCTTTCTGTTGAAAACATTTTTTAAACATACTACACAGAACTCAAACCATTATGAGTGGGTTTTTTTTTAATTTTTTTAATGTAGTGAACTAATTCCTACTCCTCCTTCCCACCACCAACGACTTTAAATTGGCTATGCTTCAGTTATGAGGCATGATTTTCTTGTCTTCCTGTTCATGGTCAGGTTTTTATGAGCCATAAAAGAAAATGTAAGAACAGGAGTAAAGACCAAAAAGAAGTGTAAACACAGATTTTCAGACAAAAAAATTAAAATCAAGAAAATAGAAGACAGCTCTTCCCTTCCTTCCTTCCTTCCTTCCTTGCTCCTTCCTTGCTTCCTCTTTTCTTCCTTCCTCTCTCTCTTCCTCCCTTCCTCCTTTCCTTCCTTCTTCTCTTCCTTCCTCATTGCCTTTCCTTCCTCCTTTCCTCCCCTCCTTCCTTCCTTCCCTCCTCCCTCCTTCCTTTGATCATAAAGCACTGAGACACAGGAAGTAAAGTTCAGAGTTATCAGGGCCGTCCTGAGCGTCCTTCTGCCTCACTTGGTAGACTGAATTGAGGGCTTCAGACTCATTTCCTGGGTTGCAGGGACAGCTGTCATTGAGAAAAGGTGATCTCTTACCACAGGGCTTGATTTCTCACTGGGCCGCCAGGGCGAAGGGCAGTCGGAGACTCCTGTGGCCACAGTGCTTGTCAATAGAGTCAGAATTTTTGTTGTGATAATTTCCTTTACATCTTAGCAGGTGTACTGTGCTGAGGATATTTTGGAAGTGAAACATCAGAAAAAAAGGTAAAGAATAAGAATTTTATACAGGAAAGCCTTGATTTGCAAGCATCATTCACTCCGGAAACATGCCTGTCACCCAAAGCACTCTTACATCCAAGTGAATTTCAAGAACCGTTGGCTCAGCTGTGATCACCTGACATTGGGCATCATGAGCCCAAGCCAGATACTTAACCAACTGAGCCTCCCAGATGCCCTAGATGTGCAATGTTCTTCTTATTTCTATATGTTAGCTCAAATATTTTTCCAGACAACATCTCCAAGAATAAAGAGTATACGCAGAGGAGACAGGCTCCATATGTAGCCTACACAGCATTATTGGAAGCTAAAACTTATAGCAGGTACTCTTCCAAAAAAAATTTTAAAAAAAGACAGTGGAGAAGGTTCCCTTTGGGATTCACGTCATCAAGAAATACTCACACAGTTTTATCAATATGGTATCCTGGACAGGCAATCCAGGGCCCTAATCCCTACTTTTAGTTCTAGGGTGACTGTCTTTGTGACCTCGGGCGTGTTAGGGAGCGTTATGTTAATGTCCCTTCCCTTCCGACACAGCCAGGGTCCCCAGGGAGCACATCTGTGTGCCCTCTTGAACACTTCCATGCTGGCCCAGGTGTCTAGGATACCTCATTCCTTCTAGCTGATGGAATCTACTTCTGCATCACGTTTTAATGCCTGGACCTCCAGTCCACTGTTGGCTCTTAGTGTGTAGGGTTGTGAGAGTCAGACCATGAGACGCTGATTTCTCTCCCGTGCGTTCCCATCCGCTGGGCTCCACATGGGGAGCATAGAAGGTCAGGTCTTTTCAGCAGGTCTGGTCTGTCTTCATTGGCCGCATTGGTCATGTCACACGTGAGGAGAACCTTTAAGGACTTTGATCCACCACCCTCTGCTGAGAGCTCACACGGGCCTCGGCCCATCGGGTCCCAAGATGGGGATCTCGCACACAACCGGAGAAAGGATGTGGATGGCAGAGCTGTTCCGGGGGCTTGACTGGGCCCCCCACGAGTTTCTCTCCCGGCGGGCAGCCTGCTTTCCGTGTGGCAACGAGGACTGTGTCAGAGCCCCTCAGTCACGGGCTGACCCAGTTACTCCCGCAGCCAGCAGGGAGACGCAGCTGAGTCCCCAGTGGAGCCTCCAGAATAAATAGGAAGGAATATAAATAGACGTGTCTGACCGCAGCTGCACAGGGATAACGTGATAGGACAGGACCAAAATGTGCGAGCACAGTTAGGGGTTTTGTAGGCATAACTCTCTCAACGTAAGGAACAATTCAGTTTTCCCCACTGGCTCTCATGGAACGTTTATCACTGTTAAGCATTTTTAAATTTTTTTTAATGTTTATTTGAGAGAGAGAGAGAGAAAGGTCAGAGGGGAGGGACAGAGAGAGGGAGACACAGAATCCGAAGCAGGCTCCAGGCTCCATGGTGTCAGGATGGAGCCCAAAGCAGGGCTCGAACTCAGGAACTGTGAGATCATGACCTGAGCTGAAGTTGGACGCTCAACTGACTGAGCCACCCAGGTGCCCCCATGGTTAAGCATTTTTACTGCTTCATATTTGAAGGGTGCTGAAGTAGGTGAAAGAATGGGAAGTGCCTGGGACTCAGCCCTCCAGTGCTCCTTCTAGGTGATTCTGTGATGCTGGTAACGAGCACACTCCTGTCTGTGACGCATCTCTCCGCATGGGCAGGAGGGGCCATCGGGGACAATCCGAGCCCAGGGTTTCAGAGCAGCCGGGCACGAAATCTAAATCCTCCTCCTCCAGTCCCCGACGAGCTCAGAGAACAGCCCATCCCTTGGCCGCAGAGAAGAGGAGGCAGTTGGGTCTCATCCTTCCTGAGCAGTAACTGCTTCTGTGCCAGTGGCCTCTGTCTTCTCTGTGTTCCCGTCTCCAGCCGGACCCTGGCTTCCCATCCAGCACACACTTGGCCTACATTAAAGAAAGCCGGGGCAAAGCACGAAAGTACAGTAAAGAAACATAGAAACTGGCCCAGGGCATGCAGGGTCCTGGGAGGCATGGGGCATCCGTTGGCTGTCCCGGTTCTGGGGCTCGCTCGGTGCCACCCCTGCGTCACCCCCCCCCACCGCAGAAGAATGCGCTGCCACGTTGCCCGCCAGCTGCCCAGGGGAGCAGGTGCAGGGCCGGGAGCACGCAGGGCCCTCCGCGCGTGGCCGGGGAGACGCCTCGCGGCTCATGGACGTGTGACGGGGCGAACGGTCTCCGTCGCCAGGGCCGGTCACCCGACTCGGTGCCAGAATGCCCCTAAGCCATTGTTTTCCAGGTTAGAAAAACAGTTTCTGCAGGCGGTAACTCCTGCCGCCTCCCTGGGTCTGGTGATAGTTTAAGTGTGCGGTGCAGGGTCTGCCCGCGCTCCATACACACAGTTCTTTTCTTTGGCTCAGAAGATCTTGAACCTTTCCTCTGTAAACTCAGGATTGTTCCAAAATGCATGGAATACAGTGTTACAGCACTCGAAGGGGCCTTTTCGTTTCTGTATTCTGCCCTCCACCGTCTTCCTTCCTACGAAGAGGAATCAAAAGCACAGATAGGGACAGGGCTTGTCCCTGGCCACTGGGACCCGGGACGTGCCTGAGAGGTAGTTGAGCACCCGCTCTCGGAGCCAGAAATAGCTGGAGAGAACGGCAGCTGTCTCCCTCACTGGCGTGGGGGTCAGAGCACGAGATAATTGGGCGTTCTTTCTTTTCCTCTGCACCTGCGAAAGCACATTGCTAATTCCCCTCCAGATGCCGCCAGGCATTCAGGCTAGTAGAGGGCCACTCACGTCCACCAGAGCACGTCCTGTGTCCCACAGCAGACTGGCTCATTGCGGGCTGTTTCTGAAGGGGGAAGAGGCTAAAATCAGAGGCTGGCTTGACTTCCATTGCTCGTGAGCGCTGATAGAAGAATTGTCATTTCTACTTGCACTCTCTACAGAGCAGAATGATGTCAGGCACATATTGAAACATTGATTAATGCATGTGGGCTGGTGGGGGGGCGGTAAATGAGCGTTGCCGGCTGCCCTGAACTATCACATTGGAGTAAAACTACCTAATTCCGGCGGGTTCCATTTTAACGTTTATGTTAAACCATTCAACCATTCCTAATCAAATCTGAACCAAGAAGTTTATTATTAGGAAATAAACACAAAGAATCAGCCTCATTTGGTAAAAATTGCCATATTAGCAGATTCACTGGTTGACGGGTTTTCAAGCGTATGGGCCCCAAGCAGGAAGCAGGATTTGTCAGGGGAAGAACTTTCCAGATAAACCTCAGCTGCGGTGTTGTCATCTTACAGCCTTCCCAAAACGATGAGTGGGGTGTCTTTTCAGATCTGTTTCATTTGTACATGCATCTAAATGATGTGTAACTTTTTTTCTCTCCCCCCTAGTGGTGAACTGCTCAGATCCAGGCTTCGTGGAAAATGCCATTCGTCACGGGCAGCAGACTTTCCCCGAGAGTTTTGAATATGGAACGAGCATCATGTACCATTGCAAGAAGGGGTTCTACTTGCTGGGATCTTCTGCCTTAACCTGCATGGCTAATGGCTTATGGGATCGGTCTTTACCCACGTGTTTGGGTGAGTGAGGGTGACTTAGGACTCCTCACAGAGCCCTGTAAGACCATGAGCGGAACAAAAAAAAAAACAAAGAAACAAAAACAACAACAAAAATTAAGTCTTTACAGATTGTGTAAGTTATTATGATATCTTTATTGATTGACCAGAAATCACAATAAGCAACTCCAACAAGCTTAAGGGGCACGGCAGGAGAGGGGGCCTGGCACGTTCTCACAGCAGCTTCCGGGAGACGTGGACCCAGGGTTTGGGCCAATAGCTGGTACTGCTTGGCTTCTACTTCGATCCAGCAAGCAGGCTCCTTCTACCCAACTCAACCAGGGTGGCCAGAGGCTTCTCAGCTTCACTTGTCTGGACCCAGACTCAGAAATATTGGCGAAGGTCTCTGGTGTAGAGTGTTGGTCTGTTGACTTGGCATCTATGGCCAGAAGGGTAGACTTCTCTGAAAGACTGAATACGGCACCCATGAGCAGTTTTGTACCGATAGTTAATACAATGAGAATGATGGAATCCTGACAGCATCCTTCCCCTGACCCATATGATTACGTAAGAGGAAAGCATATTGCCCTAAGAAATGGAGGCAGCATATCTAGGCAGACAAAATGATAGATCATCACTCTGGCCCCTCTCACAAAATTATCAGTATTTTAGACCGGGTAGATTAACAAGAATACATTTTCCCCAAATAGCTTTCAGTCTTACCTTCTTTAAACTTGAAAGAGCAGATTGTCCGTGAGCTGAAAGACATCAACTTATTAAAACAGTCTGACAGTTTAGGAAAAGGGGTGACTCTACTTGGCCTTTTAAAAATCATTCAGAAACAAAACAGTCCTTAAAATCAAAATGTTATCTTCTTCATATTCATTTTATGTGCATAAAGGATGTGGGAAATAACAATTACATTTTAAATTGATTTTACTGAAAAAAAAGTGATAATCTGTCTTACCTCTTGCATTATAGCATTTTTAGTACATTTTCAGAATAAATTAGTCCTGGAGATTGTTTTTCCTATAATTCAGTGTCCCTCATAACCCTCCCATTCTATGTGGAAACTTGTCTCGAATTCTAATTGTAATAAGAGAATTAATTTCTATGGAGAAATAGCGACTCCTTTCAAAACCAAACGTACAGCTTCATAAGCTCAAAAATGCATCTCGAAATTGATTACAATCTTCATCCAATTTTGTCTGCTTTCCGGTTTTCTAGGCCTGGACACATGGGAAGTTTTCAGAGAAATTAGTTTTTCTTTCTCTGACTCCCCAAACATTTCTTTTGCATCTTCCCCAGTTGATGCAAGACTTCCATTAGTTTTTGTAATGATGCCCATGTGCTCCAGATCTCCAGGAACTGGGTTGTAAGTGACTCCCCTCCTGGGTGGCTCCTCCCCACTGCTGGCTGTCACCAACAGCTGGAATTACTGCACGCCCAGGGGTACGGGCTCTCCAGGGGCCCTTTGCTTGTACGTCCACTATGGTCGCTAAGCATCATCACTGTTGTTGCGGCTCTTGTTTCCCTGGGTTGTTTCTCTTTTAATTTCACCTGGAACTGGTGACTTACCAACCGTATACTAATTCAGCTCTAATTGGCTTCCTTTTAGGACTCTCTCTAGATAAAATCGTGTTCACCACTGAATGGATGTCAGTGTAAGATCCTATCAACAGAGGGCTGATGTGACTCAGGGGATGTCTAATGCGTTTCAGCCTTTGAAATCTACCTCTCTGGTTGATATCACTTCTGGGTTGCCAGTGACCAGATGCAGTTACTCTAGGGGGTTAAATCAAGGCCTTTGCATACTTTGTAGCCTGAGTCCAGTTAGAGCTCCGTGCCACACAGACTTTGTCCGCTGTTAACCCCAAGTTGGGACTTTTTCTCCTTTAGAAAAGGAGAGAGAAATCTTCACTATCCTATGTTAATGTGTATTCCAGAATTTTCCTTCTTGAAGGATAATGAATGTATGAATAGATTACAGGCCCGATTTGGCATAATTTTAAAGAAGTGAATGGAAATACTGAAGCTATTGTGTAGAGTAAACTGAGGAAAAGTTAATCACAAATTTATTATTGTGATGACTTCAACATTATAGACTGCCACCTAGTCAGAGAAAAATTGGTAGAAGGGTCTCCCTGGGTCCCTGGACTGGAAGAGTGAGAAGATATGACAGAGTTTTCTCCCCAAGCAACTAGATGGTTGTCATAGTAACAGTCACATACTTGGAGCTTTACATGGAAATAGTCTTCATGAGTCTCTGTAACTTGTAACATTTTGTATATTACTGCTTTTTTTTTTTTAAATACAGTTAAGGGCAGATGGAAAAAGCGTAGGTAGAGTGACTTCTCTTTGAAAGCCTAAGTGGAAATTTCTATCTGAAGCAAAGCTACCTTAAGATAAAAGAAAGTTTAAACAGGCTTCCCCAAAGCCCCTTCCTTGTGCTGGGTAATGTATGAACACCTACGGTGGGAGAGGGTCCTCTGGAGACGGTGTTCCTCATTTACAGGGCAGTGCAGCCATTTGCCAGTATGTTCGGCTCTCTTCCTTTTAGAGGTGATGTGTGTCTGTATGGGAAACTCACCAACGTAAGCACATTAGCAGGACTGATGCAATCACTTATTTTATTTTTTTCTTCAGCCATATCATGTGGACACCCAGGTGTCCCTGCGCACGCGACCCTCACCGGAGAACTGTTTACCTATGGAGCCGTGGTTCACTACGCATGCAGGGGGAGCCGCGACCTCGTGGGCAACAGCACGAGGGTCTGCCAGGAGGACAGTCACTGGAGCGGGGCGCTGCCCCACTGCACAGGTGAGGACCCGTGTGCGGTGCGCATCAGGAGCCATGGCGCACACGTGCCCCTGCTCTGGAGGGCCGTCCCCCTCTTCCTCCACAGCTGCAGGGGCCGGTCACCTCACATTTTCTCCTGTGGGAGTCCCGGAACCTCGTTTTCACCTTGGCCAAGAGGCCCGCCTCCCTGGGCTCGGTCTGTCCCCGTTCATTTTGATTCCTTCTCCGTGCTTCCTTTCCATTCTGCCACGTGTTTCCCGTCTCGGGAATGGATAATTCCACTGACCCCCTTTGGGGAAAAAAGTACCTTAATTCTTTCATGAATAATTCTTAAATAAATAAAGCCAGTGACTCCGAAGCTCTGGACGTAATTGAGAAGAACCGAACCTCTCGTGTGCTTGGTTCTCACACAACACGACTTGACCCGTTTCCCTCTTCCTGTCGGTACTGATGCAGCCAGGGGACCGCCCCTGCCTTCGTCACTCCCAGGACTTTATTTCTTCCAGGGAACATACAGGTTTGCCATAAGCTTGTTCCAATCACCTGTTCATTTAGTTACACGGGCACAGGCTCTTAATGTTTTCCACGTTGGTGCCACGACCGAGTCCTCAGAGATCTCCGCGATGCAGGGGGACAACGCCCTGAAGTGACTCTTCACTCTCCTTAAACATGGCAGCTGCTGTAAGCAAGCCCAACGATGTTGTGTGTCACCATTTGTGTTCGTGTTCGATAGGAAACGATCCTGGATTTTGTGGGGATCCGGGGACCCCAGCACATGGGTCCCGGCTTGGAGATGAACTCAAGGCCAAGAGCCTTCTCCGCTTCTCCTGTGAGATCGGCTACCAGCTGAGGGGCTCTCCTGAGCGGACGTGTTTGCTCAACGGCTCCTGGTCAGGACTGCAGCCCGTCTGCGAAGGTGAGTGCATTCCAGCCTGAAAGTCCACCTTTCATTTGGAACCATGGACTTCATTCTAAAATGGCCAACGCGATTCCACAGAAATCCTAGAGACTGACCCTTTGTATCCCTGCACTACATTCCTCCAGACGGTGTAAGAGAATCATGCAGACTCGTGGCTGGGGGTGTGGGGATGTTCCGCCTGCTCAGAAGGCCATCTCACCCAGATCCTTACCTTTGGACATTCATAACCCAGAAGAGGTTTCTGATCTCCTGACCATAATTTCTGTGGGATTTGGTGGCGTGTTGTGGTAGTGAACGTCTCAGGAAAAGGAGCCGTGAGTAGAAGTGGTGTGAATCGCTGAGGTCACTTCTCCAGGCTGGGACACGCTTCATTTCACACCTTATTCCAATCTGTTGGTGGCCCGTCCAAAGCAGGTTTTACAAAAGAACCTGAGTGACTTTCTGCATGATTTTTTTCGGAGAGAATTTTCTTTATTTTAATATTTGAGGGCCATGAGAGGACGTGGTGGGGTGCCTTGGTGATCACAATAGGGGCAACTCACCACTGTCAACTATCGGCAATTCCGGCCTTCAGCAAACCTGTGGTGCGGTATCACAGATTTGTTCGGAGCCCAGAAAGTAACTGATTTAGAAGTCCGAGAGCTAAGACTTTAACCGTGACAGATGTTTTTTCATACACACTTCTCAATTACTTAATGTGTGAGTCCAAAATGATCACACAAATTAAATATCCATTTTTACATGAATGAAACACTTCCTATATAATTTGACCAACTTGAATAAACTTAAAAAAAATACCAGTACAAGAAATATAAATCAAGTTTTCTTAATCTTTATTTTCTCTCTGCCATCTACACTTGTATCTGCCCACTTCTCATTTCATTGTATTTGTTATATAGAATAATAGAAAATATTATATATGTACATAATCTAACTATATTGATATAATCAAACTGTTACTTATAATCTCATAAAATCATATAAGAAATGCAATCCTATATATGTATGTACATATATGACTATATATATCTTACATATGTGAATGCATATATATATGTGTGCATGTGCGTGCACATTTTATCTCATCAGAGTAATAGATTATCTTCAAGGTACCCACATCTAGGTAAAGAGATAGGAGTATATAATAACCAAAGGTATTTTTTCTATTTTAAATCACCTTCTGACAGTCAAGTTAGTGTAAATCTTAAGATTAGGCCCTAAGTAAGTTGATGAACTCAAAGATGATCGAATGGTAATGGAGGCATGCCACCTGCCACTGGGAACTGCAGGATGGCACTTTTTTTAGTGACTAAAGGATGTGACTCTAAATTAGTAGACTTTTTCTTACTCAGACACAATGTTCCCAGTTTCCCCCTCTCTTGGAGAGTTTGGGTATTAAAATTTGCACGATGGCATCTCTTTCTCACCCAAATTAGAGCGTTTTCTATTCTATAATACCTCAAAGTTGTACATGACTTCCATAACCTGCATTTACACCTCTAACCTTTTCCCTCTACACATCAGAATTGTCTGTCCAGACATTGGTTGAAAATTATGAAAACTAAAGAGGAAGCCCCCTTTACTCCATGACATGTTGAATGCCAGTAGGCTAGCCTTCTTGCTGGGGACAACTGTGAAACAACACAATGCATGAGACAATTATCTTGTTATGCAACAGACAGTGCATGACTGTGTTCCTTAGGAGAAAAGGAATCAATGGGGCGAGCCCATAATCTCCCTGTCGTTCGGCATGTTTTCCCTACTGTACAGCGGAGAGGGGAACTCAGGTGGTGTGGTGGCTTGGGGAGGTGATGCAATGGAAATTGTTCTAGGCTACTGAAGCAGGGCTTGCAGAACAGAGAACCTGAGAAGGGCTGGTGGAGAATGGAAGGGCCCCAGAGGTCTGGTGGACATTCGCTGGGTGACTTGGCTGAGGGCCAGGCAGACAAGAGCAGATGAGGCCCATTTTCTGCTGAAGAGTTGAGTGTGGACCCACGTTACTAGACGTCATACCCTACTGAGAAGCACTGGACATCTGGCCAGTCAGGGCTCTTACTGTGCACTGGGGACATTTCACAGATTCCCACAAAGCCCGTGCATTATGAACATGTACCATTCCCTAAAATATGTGTAACATGCTAGAACTAAGAGCAAAACATGTTAGGACTAAGACTGAATAGATCTCCTCTCAAAGAGAATGAAACCAACAGAGAAGATCTACAATGAAGTTAAAAGCCTGCCAGGACAGACTCCAGCACCTTTGGAAGGAATGACATCATGCATCCACATTTTGTTCACAGAGTCCAGCATGAATAAAAAATAACTACATATGCATAACTCATAGCAATATGACTCATAGTCAAGCAAAGACACAAAACAAATAGAAATAGAATCTGACCCTGAGATGACCCAAATGTTGAAAACAATACATAAGGACTCGAAGTATCTATTTAGAATATCTTTATGGACTTGGAGCACCTCCGTGGCTCAGTCGTTTAAGAGTCCAACACTTGATCTGGGCTCTAGCTCTACGCTGACAGTGCAGATTTTGCTTGAGATCCTCTCTCTCTTTCTCTCTCTGCCCTCCCCTACATGCTCGCCTGCACACATGTGCCTTTTCTCTCTTCCTTTCAAAAATAAATAAATAAACATTAAAAAAATATATCTTCAGGGACTTAAAGTAATTTAGCATCACAAACAGGGAATCTCAACAGAAAAATAAAACCAATTTAAAAATCTTATGGAGACTCTGGAATTGTCTGGAATTGAAAAATATAGCATCTGATATACAAACTTTGCTAGATGAGCTTAGCAGATTGAAAATAGCAGATGGGTCAGATACCATGAAGATACTTCAATGAAAAGGATCCAGTCTGAAAACAGAAAGGAAAAAGAGAGAACAACACCAACCTAATAATTTCCTGTGGGATAATATCAAGCAGTTTAATATACTTGTAATTGAAGTTCTAGAAGAAAAAGGATAGAGAAGGAATGGGGCAGATGAATTCTTGGTTAAAAGTTAACCAAATTTGTTGGGAAAATACAGCTCCCAAAACAGAACAAACCTCACTTAGTTGCCTTCATATTCTCTTAAAAATGGTCATTCACAGGATGCCTGGGTGGCTCAGTTGGTTAAGCATCCAACTTCAGCTCAGGTCATGATCTCAAAGTTCATGAGTTTGAGCCCCGCGTCAGGCTCTGTGCTGACAGCTTGGAGCCTGGAGCCTGCCTCAGATTCTGTGTCTCCCTCTTTCTTTGCCCCTCCTCCACTCACTCTCTGTTGCTCTCTTTCTCTCTCCCAAAATAAATAAACATTAAAAAAAAAGAATGGTCATTCACTTGGGACTGTACGTTTTATATCAGGTTTACCACAAGAACTTTAGTTTTGCACATTAAAAAAAAAGTAAAACAGTTAAGAGTGAGTGATATTTTTCCATAGGAATCTCACTTTGGCGCTGTGATATAACACCATGAGTTCTCTGCCAGCAAATCGTAACTGAATTCATTTATTTGACTAGGAAAGCTTACTTGGATTCTACTACATAATGTACCTACATCAGACTATGCAAAGTATTTTTAGAATAGCATTGGTTTATCTAAAGTTAGAAATTCAAGTGTTTCTTAAAAAATCCTTAGACACTTGGCCATTAAAACCTGTGGACAGAAAGAAGCAGAAACGTTTCAGCGTGTCAGATTCTCACATATGCGATGCCCTATGAAACTGACCACCTCTAACAATGTTTATGATGAAAATAACAACAGCATCAGCTACCACGTCTGCCTTTATGACTACTAGGACGTCAGACTGTATTCCAGGCATCCTGCATGCACTGTGTTTAATCTTGTAAAAACTGAGAGCAACTACCCTTGATATGCCCATTCTACCGTGAGGCCACTACATGTCAAGAACTTGACTTGATCGCTCACACTTACTTAAGTTGTGTGAGCCAAGATTCAAACCCAAACTACTTAACTCAGTTTAGCAGCCATGTTCTTAATACAGAGAGTTCCCTGAACAGGATAGGTATCCGTAGACAATACAGGAGTTTTGGAGTGAGTATCAGGCTCTTTTGTTATAAATCAAGTAAAAGATAAAAGATCTTTTACCAAAAAGAGTCACACTAATGACATGTACCTGAAAAGAAAAGATGTATTTAAATTTTTTTAGCTAATTACCTATAAAGTATGTTGTTTCCATTCTGGTGACTGTAAACGTAACTCTTGTTCTCCTGGCGGAGAGCCTCCTGTATCCTGGAGACATTGATGCAAACATAGACATATTAAGGCTAACGTCCAATCTTCATTTTCAGTTTCATGGGCATAACCATCAGCGAACGTGTCCCTGTCAGGGGAAAAAAAAAGTTAACCATGAATTTGATTTTGTAGAATATAATATTTGAGCAACTTTCTGAAATTTTATTTTATTTTATTTTATTTTATTTTATTTGTGAGGCAGAGAGAGAGAGAAAGAGCATGAGTGGGGGCATAGCAGAGAGAGAGAGAATACCAAGCAGGTCCTGCATTGTCAGACAAGAGCTTGACATGGGGCTCCAACTCACGAACCATGAGATCATGACTTGAGCTGAAACCAAGAGTCAGACTCTTAAACGCTAACACACCCAGGCACCCCTATTTGAGGGACTTTATAAACATTAAAACAGCATTGTTATCTTGGGTATTCTTACACTGAAAATGCATCTGTCTATAAATTAAATTTGAATATATTCACCAATGTCTTGTGTGACAGGTGACATTTGAAAATTGCTACACAGATTTTAATGGCAGATATGATCAGAATAAAATAAGAACATGGTTGTCTGGTTGGTTTGCTAAATTAAGAATTGGATCCATACAAGTCTCTTCTATGTCGGACTTTTCATTGGTATATCAAACAATAACTGGCACATATTCAATGAAGGATCAACATTTGTTGAATGAATGAGTAATCATCTCGAAGGCTCCAGCCTCTGGGTTTTTTGCAGGATGACATTTTGATGGATAGGGTAGCCATCATGAAACTTTTGGGCTTTAGATGTTAAATGTTAAATATCATCTGCTTCACTCTTGGTAAATAGATCCCATTTCAAATAACAACCAGAAAAATGCTGAAAGATCCGTGCTAGGAAGGACTGTAAGTTCACACCGGAAGAGGGTTGTATGGGATCTTAGGTCTGTCGTGGGCACAGACAGAGAAGCACCAGCGTGCATGCTTTGCCCTTGTCAGACACGATCAAGTCCAACCTCACGGTCAGAACGTTTTTCAGCACAATATGATCAGCGATTCCTGATGTGTCCATTACAGTGTCTCTTCTATGCTATGTGAATTTTGTAGTCTGTTTTCTTTTTTTTTTTTTTTTTGTTTATACATATATTTTTGATAGAGAGAGAGAGAAAGAGAGAGAGAGAGAGAGAGAGAGAGAGAGAGAGAGAGAGAGAGCGTGTGTATGTGTGTGTGTAAGTGGGAGGAGGGCAGAGAGAGAGAATCCCAAATAGGCTCTGCCCTGTCAGCACAGAGGTTAGTGCCTGGCTCGATCTCACAAATCATGAGATCGTGACCTGAGCTGAAATCAAGGATCCGTCCCATGCTTAACTGACTGAGCCACCCAGGCGCCCCTGTTTTCTTCCATATTTTTTAAAAAGAGTTCATCTTTGTTCTAAGGTTAGATTTGAAAACGAAACAACTAGATAGGCAGGAGCATTTGTAAACATTCCGGTCTCAGAATGCGTTCTGATATGAGCATCCAGCCCAAGTCATACTCCTTCTGTGTCTACGTGCTGTGCATCATGTGGGAGGGCCAAGGAGAAAGAAACACAATCTTTGTGATAAACAGACGTGAGAACAAAAGTAAAGAAAACCCTATTATGCGTTAAAATCATCACCTTGGTCCACAGCCAGCTTTCTGGGTTAAGAAATGTGCGAGGGGCATATGCTGGGCATAGAACTGTTGTCCAGCCTTTCATCATTGCCCATCGTTAGCAGGCGTCTTAATGCCTACACAGACACTGGGGTCATCTAGAGAGAACCGGAGCATGCGGACTCTCCAACGCCACTTAAAACAGCTGCCGTTGGATGGGGTAATGACTAGGAGACCATTTTACAGGCAGTTTAGGCGTTCTCATTTATATTCCTCAACCATCATTTATTTTCCAAAACCAATATCCTACGATGTGAAATACGACCTGACTTGTCCGTATTTTTTAAAAAATCAGCTATTCCATGAAGGGGGTGCCTTCTCAGTTGCTAATATCAGATAGATCCTTTTAAAAAATCCTTTGTTTAAATAAGATAAACATGTGAAATCCCAGAGAAGCAAGGCTTGGAATATTCAGTGCTTTAATTCATCTTCTGATTTGTTTCGATGCACTTTAGGAAGAATCATATGAAAATAGAATTTTCACATTTGGAACTCATCAATAAAATAACAATATGAATCATAACGTAAGATACATATTAAACATCTTCATAGTAATAGATCCCATTTTTAAAAACTAAATCTGTCCTCTGTGACACTGATGACCTCATTTTGGTTGGAACTCACTCTCTTTGTGTGTCACTGTCACTCACAGCCGTGTCCTGTGGGAACCCCGGCACGCCCACCAACGGCATGATTGTCAGCAGTGATGGCATCCTGTTCTCCAGCTCAGTCATCTATGCCTGTTGGGAAGGCTACAAGACCTCGGGGCTGATGACTCGGCACTGCACAGCCAACGGGACTTGGACCGGCACCGCCCCCGACTGCACAAGTTAGTCACAGCTGTCATGTGGAATCAGGGACATCCCCAATGATTCCTACTTCGTTGAGAAAAATTCATTTATTAAAGTATTCTATTGTCTTTTTTAATGCATGGAGAAGAAAAGAATCATGTATTTGATATGACGACTCTATTTATTAGTTAGTTTTAGGTCTTTCTTCACTTTCTTATTTATATGGTTGAAATTTTTTTTTAATGTTTACTTATTTTTGAGAGAAAGGGAAAGATTGCATGAGTGCAAACAGGAGATGGGCAAAGAGGGGGACAGAGAATCCAAATTGGGCTCTGAGCTGTCAGCACTGAGCCTGACGGGAGGCTGGAACTCACAAACCACAAGATCATGACCTGAGCTGAACTCAGATGTTTAACCAGCTGAGCCACCCAGGCGACCCTGAAACTATTTTCATTGGCCAGTGGGTTGGACATTGGAAAATTGGAGCCAGAGAAAAGTTCACATTGGTGAATATATTCAAACTTAATTTAGAGACAGTCCTCTCTAGAACATTTCTTGTGCAGAGAAATAAGTAAAATGTTTATTCTCTGACCACAGCCGTTGTGTCTTTCCTTAACTTTGTGGTGGGATTACACACGGTGCATAATTAAGGACTGGACAAGGACAGCAGCCGGCGTCCACACAGCCAACCACGATCACCCAGAAACAAGTGGTTCCAAACACCATGTCCCGATAGCCAGTCTATAACTTCACCCATCAGAACACAGTACTGCTGTAACAATTCACCACTGAACACTTTGGTTCTTTTTTTTTTTTAAGTTTAATTTATTTTGAGAGAGAGAGAGAGAGAGAGAGAGAGAGAGAGAGAGAGAGAGAGAGAGAGAGCAAACATGGGAGGGGCAGAGAGAGAGGGAGAGAGAGAATCCCGAGCAGGTTCCGTGCGGTTAGCATAGAGGCCAAAGCGGGGCTAAAACCCACCAACCATGAGATCATGGCCTTGGCCAAGATCAAGAGTCAGAGGCTTAACTGGCTGAGCCGCTCAAGCTCCCCATCACCTCATCACTTTGAATATCAGCGTCAGGGGGTGACATGAACAGAAATCATAATGAATTCATTTAATAATAATTTTTTTAAACTTTTCTAATGTTTTTTTTCTTTTTGTCTTCTGATCATTAGTTATAAGCTGTGGGGACCCAGGTACACTGGCCAATGGCATCCAGTTTGGGACGGATTTCACCTTCAATAAGACCGTGAGCTATCAGTGTGACCCCGGCTATCTCATGGAGCCTGTCACGTCAGCCACCATCCGTTGTACCAAAGACAGTACGTGGAACAGCAGCAAGCCCGTCTGCAAAGGTCTGTGCCGTTGTCTTTCTGGCCTTGCTCATACGTGCAGAAGTGTTTATTGAATTACAGTTCGCTGCATTTGCAAATGCACGCATTTATGGCGTCCTCTATGTGCTAGGAATTCTCGTGAACTCATTTGCAAATAAAAATACCTGCATTTTCTTAATACATTAATCTCAGCTTTCCAGATGAGAAAGCAAACTCTCAGAGAGACTTAGGAAATGGCTCAGTATACAAACCAAGGCCGGGAGACATCAGCTCTCAAATGACGGGCTTACTACCTTTAAGTCCATATTTTGAATCCTGGTGTTTTCGTCTCTCTTGGTAAACATGTTAACCCCAGCTTTATTAAGGCTGACGGCAGGTATGCTGGGGAAGTATAATTGTAGGACTTTAACCTCCACTTAGAGAGAGAAGTCAATCATCAAATAATGGCAGGGAACGTTGGTCCCATGATGTTCTGTGGGGTTCGGACGCCAAGCCTGAAGATGCCCCACAAATATAGAGGTGGTAGAAAAGATCCGTGACTCCCCAGGGAGACCAGGGCCAGGAGGCACCAGGGGATGTGGCTTGGTCAATGTAGCGGAGGGTGGGGTGCTAGTCTCTGGGATGCCACGTGCTTTAGACTTTTGTTCCCCTTGAATAGCCAGTGCAGTGTAAGGAGCTCCGTGGCCAGCCGGGCCCTTCCAGAAGGGGTCACTCTCTCCCTCTGAACTTGTCTGGGGCTAGTCACCTCCTCACCTGATTCTGTGGAACCACATCACTCATTACCCTTCCCTCCTGGGGGACTTCTCACTTGATAGCCCCTGTCAAGAGCACATATCCCCCAAACCCCTCACGTGTGGACTCTCAAGAAATACTGGAATGAGTAGATGAAAGATAGAAGAAAAGCTCTTCCCAACTGCTGACTGTGTGTGAGTGACGGCATGTGTGACCGTCTGCCTGTGTGAGGATGTGTGAGTGTGAGCACGCAGAGGACAATGCAGGCGGGGGTTCACACGTGAGTCCCTTCTGCTGCCTTCTGTCACGGGCAAGCCTCCTCCGGTGTGAAAAATCCAGAGAGCTCTTGGATCTTCCAGGAAGCTTTGTCCGTCACCCCCCAGCCCCTGCACTTCAGGGTAATGGCTAGACTCCAAGGGGCTACATGGGGCTGCGTCCCCGGGAGGTCTGCGTCCTTGCTCAGGGCTCATCATCAGCTCGTGGATGACACAACACGCTGGGAAACCGCTCCACAGACTCTTCCTGCCCATGGAAGTGCTTGTGTTTTAATTATTTGGCAAATGGATCTACAGCCGATGTCTTTCAGGTATTACATGCTGTCTTTAAATTTTAAAAAAGGCAGAGTCTACCGGTTGTGGGAGCAAATCCAAAAGCTTGTACCGTGTCATGGAAGCGAGCCTTGATCTGATTTGTTGCTGGGAGCCATCATGAAAAGCCGTACATTAGATAGGAGTGTCTCTTCCCTTCTTGGCCTTGTCCTATGGAGAATGTCATGTTCAATCCTGCTTTCTCCCACCGTGTGACACGCTGGGACTTCACGGTGCCTTAGTACTTGATCTAAATTAGTGGAGGAATATTGGAGAAAGCCTTTATTACTTCGATGGGCTGCCTCCCTCAATCATTCTTGTCTCGAAACAACCCTATGTAGATGTCCCTTGTGATCGGGGTAGAACTGACCTGCGGGTCCCGGGCGTGGGCTGCTCGCTCACCTGGTCTGTTGTTTGGCAGCGGTCACCTGTGGCCCACCGCCCCCCGTGCGGCACGGGAGAGTGGAGGGCGCGGACTTCCGCTGGGGTGCCAGCGTCAGCTACAG
This sequence comes from Mungos mungo, assembly GCA_004023785.1. Lineage (NCBI taxonomy): Eukaryota > Metazoa > Chordata > Mammalia > Carnivora > Herpestidae > Mungos > Mungos mungo. The sequence goes on from PISW01011906.1 coordinate 35,835, forward strand.
CTGTGTGGACGGCTTCCAGCCCTCCCACTCGGCCATCCTGTCCTGCGAGGGCCGCGGCGTGTGGAAAGGGGAGGTGCCGCAGTGCCTGCGTAAGTGCGGGTCCGTCCCACGGGGCCCCGGGAGGGACAGCAGCCGCGCAGCCCTCCGAGCCCTGCCAGCATGTGCCTGCTCCCCCCAGAGCTGGGCCGCCCCTCGGTCTGTCCGGGTGGGTGGTCATCCCCCCAGACCTGGGGCTGCTTCGGTCCGTCCGGGTGGGTGGTGGTTCCCCCAGACCCCAGCCCACCCCTCGGTCTGTCCGGGTGGGTGGTGGTCACCCCAGACCCGGGGCCGCTCCTCGGTCTATCCGGGTGGGTGGTGGTCATCCCCCCAGACCCCAGGCCGCCCCTCGGTCTGCCCGCATGGGTGGTGGTCCCCCCAGATCCCGGCCCCCTTCGGTCCGTCTGGGTGGGTGGTGGTTCCCCCAGACCCGAGCCCACCCCTCGGTCTGTCTGTCCGAGTGGGTGGTGGTCGTCCCCCCAGATCCCGGGCCGCCCCTGGGTCTGTCCGGGTGGGTGGTGGTCGTCCCCCCTAGACCCGGGGCCGCTCCTCGGTCTGTCCGGGTGGGTGGTGGTCCCTGATTAGACCCCGGGCCGCCCCTGGGTCTGTCCGGGTGGGTGGTGGTCGTCCCCCCAGATCCCGGGCCGCCCCTGGGTCTG
>PISW01011907.1:0-36532 GCA_004023785.1 Mungos mungo
AAAAATTAAAAATAGAACTACCCTATGTCCCAGTAGTTGTACTACTAGGTATTTGTATCCGAAGGGTAAAAAAGTGCTGATTCGAAGGGGCACATGCACCCCAACGTCTATAGCAACACTATCGACAATGCCAAAGTGTGGAAAGAAGTCAAATATACATCAACTGATGACGGCTCTCAGCAGCCAAAGAGAATGAAATCCAGCCATGTGTATTAGTGTGGATGGAACTAGAGTATATTAAGCAAAATTAGAGAAAGACAAATATCATGACTTCACTCATACGTGGAATTTAAGATACAAAACAGATGAACATAAGGAAAAGGAAGCAAAAATAATATAAAAACAGAGAAAGAGACAAACCATAAGAGACTCTTAAATATAGAGAACTGAGGGTTGCTGGAGGGGTATTGGGTGGGGGGATGGACTAAATGGGCGAGGACATTAAGAAGAACACATGTTGGGTTGAGCACTGTTACATGTAAGTGATGAATCACTGAATTCTATTCCTGAAATCATTTTACACGATATGTTAACTAACTTGGATTTAAATTTTTAAAAAGAAAGCATTTAAGAAATCTAAACTTAATAGAGGAAAAATATACAGAAGGTATTTGTTATATTAATTTCCCTAAGGCACAAAAAGCTATGTTTGGGAAAAAAATAAGTAGTTATATATATATATATATATATATATATATATATATATATATATATATATATATATATATATAGTTTTATATATATAGTTTTATATATATAGATAGATATAGTTTTATATGGATATATATAACTATATCTATATCTATATGTGTATATATATATTCATTCCTACCTGTTTTACAAGAAGTAAGCAGTTCTTTCTATTTTTGGCATGAAATACTAAGAAACACTGTAGAATACAAATTGCTAAGGTCTGGCTTCTGTACTTTCCTCTACCACCCTACATGTGAACTGGGCCAATCACTTAACTCTAAGTCTCAGAACTGCACCTGTGAAATAGAGATTAAAAACAATTTTCCTGTACAGCTCACAGAACATAAAGTTCAAGTTAATGTATATTAAAGCACTTTTATAAACTTTATTATAGTTTATACAAATGCAAACTACCATTATAATTTTGCCCTATTTTAGAATTTAAATTGTTATGAACTATATGTAGTATAGCTAGATTATAGCTGAGAAAGTACTGGGATGCATGATGTCTAACCCTAACTCTTAGCCAAGAAATGAAAAGTGGGATTTATGATGTGCTATTTAAAGTCTGAAAATCACCTGGTAACACCCAAACAGAATTTTAATAGATGGTTTTCATTTGGTACGGGTTAGACACCTGAGATGGACTATGTGACCAGAGGGGCACGAAAAGATGCATCTTGGTAGTTCAATCTGGAGACAAAGGATGTCACTGTCTAAAGGTCCTAGGGGCGCTTGTGGCTGAATGTCACCTGTGCCCCCATGCCTGTTTATGCCTTTTTTTTTTAACTGCATGGTATCTTTTGTATTTAAACGATAGCCTTATATGAGTATCCTCTGCAGAGTTTTGTCACTGCTTTCAAATACTGAGACCTGAAAACCTTTAAAAAAAAACCAAAAAACATAATTCTAAATATAAAAATTTTTTATTGTTTATTTTTGAGACAGAGAGAGAGAAAGAGTGTGAGCAAGAGAGGAGTAGAGAGAGAGGGAGACACTGAAGCTGCAGCTGGCTCCAGGATCTGAGCTATCCTCACACAGCCCAACGTGGGGCTCAAACCCACAAACCATGAGATCAAGACCTGAGCTGAAGTTGGACACTTAAATGAGTCACCCAGGTGCCCCCAAAGTGATTTTTAAGATCACTTCTGCTTTTAGGAACCTGAAGTAAAAATCACAGCAAAAGTTTTATTTTTTATTTCATTATTTATTTTTGGAAGTTTTATTTCTATTTTTTTCTCCTTTCAATCTTTAGTTACAGTCTAATGATTAAACCTATTTAAAAGGCAAAAGCGTACTAGAAAACTGTAAAAGCAATTGATATTAATAATTCATATACTTAGCTATCAAAATATAAAATAGAGGTTTTGTAGTCTAAAAGTAGTTCATTTGTGTATAACTTTTATATAGCTTAATTCAAAATTATACACAATTTAGTTCAAAATTCTGAATTCTATATTAGAATATAATTTTTTACATTAGTAGTCATTCTCTATACCTGCCGTGTATGAAAGTAAGCTTTTTGCAACTATATATGCATAATCTCTGAGTCCTATTTCAGAATGTTTGTGGATAGTACCTGTCATCTCTCCTTTTTAGAATCACTACAGTAGATTCTGCTATACAGCCACTGTCTTAGATTTTACAGAATCATTACCCAATCAACATGTTCAACTTTGCAAAAATATTGTAAGAAATGGTTACAAATACAGTTTTAGAGTCTTATAACTAAGTACACGGATAATCTAAAGAATATATTAATTTTCAGTTATTAAACAGGCTTAGGCAATGGACATGATCAAAAATTTTTACCACATACCTGTCATGTTCCAGACAGAAAAGATGTTTTGTAAGGTGGTAGAAAGCACACAAAAATAGGTGAGATAAACTAATCTTTAGGATGGCCACAAAACACACGTCAAGCATCACAAAAGATTAAAACAAAGTATTAGGATTCAGCAGTAGGTAGTACATTTGCATTTAGTTTAGAGCCTATTGAAGTAGGGGGTATTTAAAATGAGAATTGGTAGAGGGATGGTGAATTTCACAAGCAGAGACAAAGAGAAAGCTTCAAGGAACAAAGCAAATACAACCTTGAAGGTAGGAAATTGAAGGACTTAGAATATGGGAAAGAAGACTGGAAAAGTGATGGGTAGCTACAATGTGCCTCAATTAACAAGTTAAGTGATCTGTATAAATTTAAATGCAATGAGGAGCTGCTCAAATAATGGGATCGGAGCTGTACTTTAGGAATTTAAATCTGGCATTTGTGAAAAATGGATGGATTAGAGTGATGGTCCTTTTTCCTTAACCAATAGATCATAATAAATGAGACAGAAGCAGGAACAGTGAAGGATGACGGGGACAATAAATAAGCAGTTCCACTCGGTAAGATGGCATAGATTTCACCAAGGCAGAATTCACGAGATTCTATCCACTCATTCTTTCAACAAATTATTTATTCAATGTTTATGATATGCCAGACACCGTAAATATAGTCAGGACATGTTGAGCTTCAAGTGTTGGTGACTCATTCAGTTTTGTATTTCTGGAGCCCTAGGCTTATTTTATTGAACACCTAATGTACACTATACTAAGTACTACTGTCAGTACTAGTGATGCAGTAGTAAACAAGGGAGATAAAGCTCCTGTCTTCATAAACTTTACACTGTAGTACAGGTATATATACAATATATATGTAAACAAATGACGTAGTTTCAGAAAGTGATAATGCTATGAAGCGAATGATATAGAACAACGAGAGAAAGCCGTGGGTCATGAGAGACAGCCTGTCTAAGGAAAAGATATTTGAGCTAAGATCTAAAGGACAATGAATTCAAGTTAAAATCTAGGGAAGTTATGAGGCAGAGAGAATTAACAATGAATGTAAATAGTATTAAAAAGGTATTGTAAGAAATGACAATTAGCTGGAATGTATTACAATAAAGACGTGGACATAGTAGGAACTCTGGAAATTGTTCCAACCACAATGAAAACCACTGAATGTTAAAACAGGTGAATGCCATGATTTGTTTTATACTTTGAGGAGACTACTTGGGCTGGTATGTAGAGAATGATTTACAGTGGGATAAGAGTGAAAACAAAGACCAGATGGAACACAAATACAGGCACGAGACAGTGATAGCTTGGAATAGAGGTGAGAATGGTAATGACTAGATATGTGATAATCTGGATATAGATCTTTTTTTTTTAGTGTTTATTTATTTTTTGAGAGAAAGAGAGTGTGAGCGGGGGAGGTACAGAGAGAGAGAGGGAGACACATAATCTGAAGCAGGCTCCAGGCTCCAAGCTGTCAGCACAGAGCCTGATGTGGGGCTCGAAGCCACAAGCTGTGAGATCATGACCTGAGCCGAAGTCGGCTGCCCAACCGACTGAGCCACCCAGGCACTCCTAATCTGGATACAGAGCCAACAAGATTTAAATCTGGGGGGAAAGCAAAAGAGAAGTAGGTTTGATGATGGTATTCGCTATAAGATGGGGAAGATTTGCACTCTTACCTCAATCATAATAGTTCCACTTTGAACAGTTTTATATATTGCGAGTATATGGGTATGATTTTTTCAAGAATTCTGCTAAAATAAAAAAAAAGTACGAAAACTGCTCTAGGAATTCAAGTATAGAGCTCAACCAGGGCCAGAGGTACATATTTAGGAAGTGGCATTATTGAGATTAATGTTTAATGTGGGTAGGATAAATATAATCATTTAAAGGGGAGGGGATGTGTGTAACAGAACTAGACAATGTCTACTTTGAGGAAGTAGGCTAAGGCAGTGGGAAAAGCTAAGGAAGAAAAGAAACGGTCACAAAGGTCAGAGAGGTAATCAGGACAAAAACACAAAAGACGTAGTAGAGAAATGTTCAAGGGCAGAAAAATAATCAGAGGAAAATGGAGGATTTTGTTTTCAGGCACAAATGGTATCAGTAATCTTGAGGAGAAGAATAGAAAGGTAGGATCAAATCCAAGCTGAAAGAAATTTGAAAGAGTGATTACAGCAAATACAGATACTTCTTCCAAGCAATTTCAAAAAACAGGAAGGAGAAAATATAGTAATCTGAGGAAATATCAGGGGCTGTTTCTATACTACAGGTCTTGGAAGAATCCCACAAAAGAGAGATTAAGATTTAAAAAAAAATTAATATATTTGATGGAACCAGATATAAGAAACAAAAAATTGGGGTTATACAGTTAACAAGACATGGGGTTATAACAACAGAGAGGAGGAAAAGGAATGTTTCATCTGGTTCTAGAAAGATTAGCAACAACAAAGGGTAAGATTGATTTTCCAGTGCTCAGAGGGGAAATATCTACTACTTACTATATTAATCCCAAACACCAAATCTACAGGTATCTGCTTTGTAAATATTATACAAGCCTACCTACATAGGTTGGATACTAAAGCAGAAAGGAGGAAAGCAAAGACAGTAAAAGTGTACAGTACACTGCAACACTGCAAGGAAGCTCATCTTATTTCTATTATAAAGATGAGGACACTGAAGTTCATTCAGTTAAGCAACCTGTCAAAGTCAATAGAATATAAAAAACAATACAAATGCAGAGCTGTCTGACTTCAAAGCCTATGCTTTTTAAACTTTACGCCACACAGAAGGACATTCTTAGGTTAGGTGTACAAATGTGGAGTATTTGTACAATATAATTATAATTACAAATATGATATGCATTTTGAAATAAACCGGTAATCCTCTACTAGAGGTAAAAGTTCCAAACAATAAAGTTATGATTTGTTTCTACTCCTGACTAATATGTTCCAGAAGTGAATCTAATAGTCTTAAAGAATGTTCTTAGTTAAATCTAATATGCCCATTAAGGATGAAAAGAAGACATAAACATTTTTGAGTAGGGGATGACAGTAACTCTTTAATAACATTAAAGTAAAACAGTATGATAAGATAGAAAAATGCCAACAAAGCCCTCCCTATTTCTTATCTTAAAACATGCTTCCTATGCTCCGAAAACTGGCTGCCAACACATAAGCAACTGTCCGGCGATTCTAATGACTAAGCACACCTGCTCAGGACCATTTCTCTCGTGGGATAGTTTCCAAGAAACACTATGAACCAAAAGTAGTGATCTATGAATTCCAAATTTCCACAGCATTTTTACAATAGAATACACAATATTATTCAAGTTTGAACATGAAGCATCTGAGAAAAATCTGTTTTCTCAGCTAAAATAAAACTATTACCTGAGAAAGGTACATCTGTGTGTTTCTAAAACATATCAAAATTATAGGCACAACCTTTTTGAAGAAAAAAGTATGCATATGTAAAAAGGATTAATGATGAACACAATGAATATACATAGACAGTGATATGTATTTTAACCTTTGTGGCATCAAACATAACAAAATTCTATCAATAATTACACTCCTACCACATCAACTCTTATGCTCTTCACTAAAACCATTTATTTATAAACCATTTTACTATCACACTTTGAAAATTTCCTGGATTATATTTCATATTTAAATAGAACACTAAACATAAAAAAAATACTTAAATGTTTCTATTATGCATTCAAACTTGGAGAATGATTGGTAATAAAAACAGATTTAAAAGTCAATATGGCTTTAAGCCTGGATCTATAATGTAAAACACCGAAAGATCTTTTACTTTAGTTTGCAAAGCTACTGTTACGTTAAAAATGTTTTTCTTAGGTGTATTGTTTTAGAAATCAAACTACTAAGTAGATCTACATTACTCCAAAACTGAAGAACTTAACATACAATTTTCTAAATAATTACAGTCCATGAAAACAGTTGTGCCCCCAAAAACCAATAGTGAAGTATACAAATAAAAAACCCACAAAAATTTAGTTTTGTCCCTCCAATGAAATACAATTTAATTACTTTAATTAACTGACTTAATGAATCAAAAAATATTTTCTGAGTTCTTGCCATGTGTCTAGCACTGTGTTAGATGATGGCAAGCTATAAATGGCTAAATTAGGATCTTATAAACTAGCAAGGGCAGATTAGTTTGTAAAGAACTATGTACACTAAAGTGTTGAAAATGCTGTGACAGATATATGTGCAGTACAAAGCTGAGGCACAAAGAAAAGCATGCTTGGCTTCTACCTGAGGAGGAAGAAACCATAAAGTTTCAGAAAAAAGATGAAGATGTGACACTTGAGCTGAACCCTGAAAGCTGAGAGGACATTTATCAGGAAAAGGCATTTTAGTCAGTCTGAACAATGTGAGCTAAAGTAGGGAGTTATGAAATAGAATGGTCTGTTTGGGAAACTGAAAAGAGTTCAGGAAACTGAGGTGATAACTGACAAAATACAGAGTTAAGTAGCCAGGGGTCAAGTCATAGAAGGCTTTAACGTCATAGTAACTGAAATTAAATCCTACAGGCATTTGATACCATTAATGTACCATACATGATTTTGATGACAGTACGAAAAAAGGAGATGTGGAAGGTGAGTCAATTTGGAGGTTACTGCTGCACTAAGCAAACACAGTACTAATATGTAAAACAAAACTGAAGGATCTGAAAGACATTTAGAAGACAGAGCTAGGAGAGAAAAGAATTTAGGATTCCTCCTAGCTTCATGAATGGATGGTGCCTTTCACAAACAGAATGAGTCAGGAGATATGGTAAGATGTTCAACTTAGTACTTCTGACTTATTTATGTGAGTGGAAATAACAAAAAGAACTTTGAGCTAGAAAAATTGAATGGAATCTCATATTTAGAAAGTGTTGAATCCACAAATGATGTGTGAAATGAGTCTAATTACAACAATTCTGACAGTATATCATATATAAACTTATTAAAGACGGTTTCTACACTCAAGCACATGTTTAAGTTTTCAATAAATGAGTTGATTGACAAGTTATAGATTATTATATGAAGATAATATCTGTATCTGCTAATAAGATCATTCCTTAGTGTCTAAAGTTTTTTAAATAAATATGCTGATGGTGCCAATTTGATAATATGTATCCCTAAGCAAGTGCTTTAGCCAATATTTATAGTATGTACTTTTACAAGTTTACAGTAGGTCCTTTTACAAACTGTTTCTCAAGTTTATAATACGTCCTTTTACAAATTGTCTCACAAATGACAATTCTTTCCTTCAAAGATTTTACAAGGTAGATATAAAATCTGAGCACATATGAATTGAAAAACAATTGTTTCCATAAACCAGCTAAGTATACATTATAAACAAATATATACAACAAAAAAGCACCTAAAGAGAAATAGCATAAAAACTCATGTTAAAATGAATAAATGCTGAGTATATCTGCAAAAAAGGAAAAGTAAAAATCTGGAGTAATGAATTGAGAAAAGTCTTCTTGGAGAAGGCAGGTTTTAACCAGATTTTGAAAGTTATAAGTTTTCTGAGAATCAGAATAATGATCAAAAGCAAAAGGAAGAAACCAAAAGCCTTTCCATGAGAAACCATAAAATAACAATTTTGAGCAGGGTGTACATAACAGGAAGGCTGGGGAAGGGCAGGTGAATAAAGATGCTTAGAAACTAGGCTGAAGAGTTTTATCTGCTATGACAGATCATCAGCAGAAACTCTTAAAAAGGAAAATTATAAAAGCTTTCATATAAGGTCCCATGATTCTAATCTTTGTTGTACTATAAAACCAGACAGCAAATGAAACTAACATGTTTGCAGTATAAGTACAAATTTAAACAAATCTAGAATTAAAAGAGTTTTTAATTTAGTTATTCTTGGCATAGTTACAGGGGCATCTCAAAACCTAAATTCTGGTAATGTCAATATGCCCCATCATTCAGAATCTGTCAAACTTGAAAGTGACACCCTCTTCCCTAAAAGAAGCATCTGCTTATCCTTATGTTTCTTCAGATCTGTGGCAGGAAAAGCAAGCATAGTTTTATGTATACAACTACGAACTGCTTAGTGTTATGCTACGGAATATTGTCAGTAAATATGGCAAAGTTGCTCATGGACAATTAAACACAAGACATTTTAGGCTTTAGAACACCACAACTTACTTTACTGATCTCTAACCTGAACTTATAATCTTTAGGCCCAAATGTCCAAAACCCAAGTGAAACTTCCAGGGAGATGTCAAAAACCAATGTAACCACTCATAACCCTTTAGTAATTAACTCTTATTCTTGACTGCTGTGAATACTGTCAGAATGCCAGGTTTAGAAACTCACTAGACTAGCAATCATAAGCTATGAGCTTTAATTTGGCTCCATGAATTTGTCATACAACCCTGGACAAGACAAGTAATTTCTGAGCCTTTGCTTCAGTTTGGCTTCTTCTATAAAATTAGGAATAGTTAAGCTAAAATGATCATTAAGATTATCTTAAGCAATAAACCCTACAATTCTTCCTCTGTCCTTTAGCCCAGTATCACCAAATTCTGCCCATTTTTCCTATACAGAATTTTTTATATGCATTTTAGTTTTCTCTTTCTGTTTTCATCATATGACTGCAGTTTTTATGAACCAATTTCCTTACTCATCTTCCTTCCAGAACTGCCATACCCTGATTTATCCTGCATACATCATAAATCATATTCTTCTTTTTCCTTCAACTCTTTTCTGAACCCTCAGTGCAGAGTTGAGTTAATCATACTATTCATTCCATGGCCCATTTTCACTATTAGCTGTGAAAGACTGCTCTCATTTGTTTCTTTTATTTTCCTGTTCATTCCCAATCTCTTTCTCATTCGCCTTCACTTTGTAGGTTCATATTAAATTTTGATATATTCTTGGAGATACACATATACTGAAAAAATATATATTGTTATTTGCACGCATGTGTTTTATATGCTATAGATCCATATCTTTTAACTATAATATAAACCTTGTTTTTTAGACTGACATAAATACAGGTTTCTAAATGATGCACAGTTATTCCACAGGATCCAATCAGCACATTTTACTTATCCATTTCCTAAGTGACAGACACTTAAAATGCCTCCAAGACACTATTTCTACAAATAAAGACAATCACTACCTTGAAGTTAGGGTATATTAGTCCAAGTAATTTTTAAATTTTATTATTTTACAGTATAGACATACATATGATATATATATATTTCACCTTACTAAATATCCTGATATGAATATATCTAACTAAAAAAATATGTTCACAATCAATACACACTAGCTTAAAATATTTAAAATGTATATAAATTATATGATGCTGTACTATCACTTCTTTTTATACCTTGTTATTACACTCCACATTATATATTTTTATTTATTATTTATTTTTAGACAGAGAAAGAGAAAGTGTGTGCGAGTGGAGGAGAGGGGGAGAGAAAGAAAGAGAGAGAATCCCAAGCAGGCTCTCCATGCAAAGTGAGTAGAGCTTGACAGGAGGCTCAGTCCCACAACCCCACAATCATGACCCAAGCCAGAATCAAGAGTTTTATGCTCAACTGACAGCAGCCCAGGCATCCCTCCATATTATATTTTTGACACTGATAATTGGCATCAGTATTATCACATTCTTTTAGTAATCTTTAGAAATCGTATCACATTATTTTAACTTGCATTTTCCTAATTGCTATGACTTTTGAAATGTTCATATCCTTTACCCAATTTTCTATGGACTTTTATTATTATTAATGTTTAAGTTAATGTATTTTCAACACTAATGCACTGTCAATTATATGTACTATGAATGTCTTCTTACAGACTATGAGTTGTCTTTTCATCTGACATACTGATTTTTATAATAAAAGTTTTACATTTTAACAAATTCAAATATATCAATCTTTCCTTTTTTGGCTTGCAATTGAATTTTGATTAAGAAATACTCCTGTAGCAAAATGTTCAAGAGAGATTTTCTGATCCTTTGAAACAAATTCTATAAAGTTTTGCTTTATACATTTAGGTGTTTAATCCATAAAACAATATAAATGCTTGAGGGAGGGGTTAAGATGGCAGAGAAGAGGGGGGACACTGGCTTTCCTCATCCCTCAAACACAGCTATATTGAGGTCAGATCATTTGAAACACCCAGGAAATTGATCTGCAGACTAGCAGAAGATCTCCACAGTTGGAAGGAGAGAGTGAGGCTGGTGCGTGGAAGTGAATTGGGGGAGAGAAAAATGGCAGTGTCATGGAGAGGAGGGAACCCTCTCCATGGAAAGACAAAAGGGAGAGAGAGAGGGTTGAGAAAATGCACCAATGAATTTGCACAAGAGGAAACTCTCTCTGGACTACAGACTGGGGAGCAAGAAGTACTGAGTGTCTCAGGTTTTTTCTGCAAACAGCATTTGAAGCTCAGACTCTGAGATTTTGGAAGTGCCTAGTGTTCTCTGGAGTGGAGCTGTGGTACATGCTCCTGGGGAGGGAGCTGGCTGTGCGGTGCACAGCGTGGTGGAGGCACTTTGGGTCACACTGGGACAGAACATTCCCCTTCTTGGAGTACTTTAGGAAGAAGGTTTACTGCCTCCCCAAGGCCAAAGGACCCTGCAGGCAACAGCCAAAGGCCTTTCATCAGTAAGAGACAGAGGCACACCCATAAAGAATATAACCTTTGCTGCTTTTAGCACTACGACAGATTTTGTGCACTGTGCAGACATGGGACTGTTTTTCAGGGACAGAAGGTTTCTGACACAGCGTGCAGAGGCTCTGCTCTGGAGGAGGGGGTAAGATATGCGCAGTGTCTAGGACTTTGAGACTTCGGGTTTTGAATCCTAGATGCATACCAAAGAAAAAACACAGGAGAACTGTGGCGTAGGGCAAGCCAACTGCCCTCGCTATTCTGTGTGGCACCTTTTCTTCCCTAACACCAACATGGTAGGTCTTTAGAGAACAGCACAATAGTCCCTAGTATAGGCAGACCCACCTACACCAAACCATGCCTGCCTGTCCGTGCCTGGCAACTGCTTATTTACCAGAGCAAGACTGACTCTGGGACAAGGCAGCTGGCCTCTCCTCCTGACCAGCACAGCCAGCAACCCCCAACCATGCACCAAGTGCATAGAAAATCTAGTGCTTTAAATGACACCTGTGGGGTTTTTTTTTCTTTCTTTAGGAATCAGGATCATGGTTACCTGTTTGTTTTTTTAAATTTCCTTTTTTATTTTTTTTTTGGATCAGGTTTTATTTATTTCCTCCCCTCCCCCCAACCTTTCTTTTTCTTAGAAATAACCTTTATTGTTTTTTGATTCTGTTTGGTTTTTGTTGTTTTTGTTCCTTTTCCTTTTCTCTTTTTTTTGGGGGATGAGGCTTTTATTTTCCCTACCCCCCCACTTTCTCTCAGGTTTACTTCAACCAACAAATCAAAGTACACAGTTAAAAGTTCAAACACTCCCCTACTGCAAACAAGGAGGATCTCTGCAGAGGAGTGACCAGTGGAAAAGAGCAGCCAAAATACAACAACAGAGTGCACAGAGCATATACCGGAAACACTTCCTGGAGTGCCAGGCCCTGGACAGTGTATGACCCCTTTACAGACAGCAGAACTCTCAGGTGCAGGACACATAACAAGCTTAAAACACGCAAAAGACAGAAACTTAGCCAGAATTCAAGACAGAAGAATTCTTGCCAAAGAAATCACAGTCAGGGACTTGCTCAAAACAGGTAAAAACAATATATCTGAATGAGAATTTAGAAGTCATAAAACTACTATCTGGGCTTGAAAAAAACCATAGAAAACACCAGAGAAACCCCTGCTGCAGAGATCAAAGACCTAAAAACTAGTTACAATGAATTAAAAAATGCCATAACTGAGATCTAAAACCAGCTGGATACAGTCACAGCAAGGACTGAAGAAGGAGAGATTAGGTGATACACAACATAAAAATTATGGAAAATAATGAACCTGAGGAAAGAGGGGGAGAAAACATTATCAGATCATGAGGGGAGACTTACAGAACTAAGTGATTCCATAAAATCAAACAATATCTGTATCATAGGAGTCCCAGAAGAGAAGAACACGAAAAGGGGGCAGATGGTTTATTTGAACAAATTTGAGAACCTCCCTAATTTGGGGAAGGGAACAGGTATTCAAGTCCAAGAGGTACAGAAAACTCTTTTCAGAATCAACAAAACAGGTCAACACCATGACATATCCTAGTCATGTCTGGTAAAATACAAAGACAGAGAATTCTGAAAGCAGCTGAAGACAAATGGTCCTGAAATTACAAGACTAGACACATAAGGTTAGTAAGCAGACCTGACTGAAACTTATAGGCTAAAACAGAGTCGCAGGAAATATTCAAAGCACAGAATGTGAAAAATATGCAGCCAAGAATCCTTAATCCAGCAAGGCTGTCATTTAGAATAAAGGGAAGATAAAGAGTTTCCCAGACAAAAAAACAGAGTTCATGCCCACTAAACCAGTCCTACAAGAAATTTTAAGGAGGACTCTATGAGTTGAGGAAAAAAGATCAAAGAAACAAAGACTACAAAGGACTAGAGAACACCATCAGAAACACCAACTCTACAGGTAACAAAATGGCACTAAATTCATATCTTTCAATAATCACTCTGAATGTAAATGGAGTAAATAATCCAATCATAAGACAGAGGGTATCAGAATGGATAAAAACCAAGATCCATCTATATGCTGTCTATGAGAAACTCTTTTAGACCTAAACACAACTGCAGATTGAAAGTGAGAGGACAGAGAACCATCTATCATGCTAATGGATGTCAAAAAAAAAAAGAAAAGAAAAGAAAAGAAAAAAAGCTGGATAGCCATACTTACATCAGACAAATGAGATTTAAAAAATATATTTTTAAGTGTTTGAGAGAGAGAGAGAGAGAAAGATGGAAAGATAGAGAGTGTGAGCTGGGGAGAGGCAGAGAAAAAGGGAGAGAGAGAATCCCAAGCAAGCTCTGCAATGTCAGTGTAGAGTCCAATGCTGTGCTCAATCTCATGAATCATGAAATCATGACCTGAGCTGAACTCAAGAGTCAGACAACCAATTAAACCACCCAGGGAGCCCCACACAAACTAGATTTTAAAACAAAGACTGTAACAAGAGATGAAGAAGGGAATTACAATTATGGGGTCTATCTATCAAGAAGATTTAACAACTATAAATATTTATGCCCCCAAATATATTTGGGAGCACCCAAATATATATGAATCAATTAATAATAAACATAAAGAAATTAATTGATAATAACACCATAGGAGTAGCAGACTTTAATACCCTACTTAAAGCAATGGACACATCATGTTAAGCAGACAATCAACAAGGAAACAATGGCTTTGAATGACACAGTGGATCAGATGGGCTTAACAGATGTATTCAGAACATTTCATGCTAAAGCTGAATATACATTCTTCTCAAGTGCACATGGAACATTCTCCAGAAAAGATGACCAGTAGGTCACAAATCAGCCCTCAACAGTACAAAAAGACTGAGATCATACCATGCATATTTTCAGATCACAACACTATGAAACTTGAAATCAACCAAAAGAAAAAATATTGAAAGCCTTCAAATAAGAGGTTAGAAAACATCCTCCAAAAATTGAATGGATTAATCAGGAAATTTAAAAAGAAATTTAAAAAAATACATGGAAGTCAATGAAAATGAGAACAGAAGAGTCCAAACTCTTTGGGATGCAGCAAAGGCAGTCCTATGAGGAAAGTACATTGCAATTCATGCTTATCTCAAGGAGGAAGAAAGGTCCCAAATACAAAACCCATCCTTACACCGAAAGGAGACAGAAAAGGAGGAGTAGCAGATAAAGCCTAAAGCCAGCAGAAGAAAGGGAAATAATAAAGGTTAGAACAGAAATAAAAGATATAGTAAAAAGGACAATGAAATTAAACGCTGATTTTTTTGAAAAAATAAATAATACTGATAAACCACTAGCCAGTCTTATCAAAAAGAAAAGAGATAGGACCCAAATAGATAAAATCACAAGTGAAAGAAATCATAACATCACAGAAATACAATGATAAAAGAATATTGTGAAAAATTCTATGCCAACACACTGAGCAATCTGGAAGAGACGGACAAATTTCTAGAAACTCACACACTACCAAAGCTGAAACAGGAAGAAATAGAAAATTTGAACAGACCCATAACCAGTAAAGAAATTGAGAGTTATCAAAAATTTCCCAACAAACAAGAGTCCTGGGCCAGAATGCTTCTCAGGGGCATTCTACCAGACATTTAAAGAAGAGTTAACACCTATTATTCTCAAACTACTCCAAAAAATAGAAATGGAAGGAAAGCTTCCAACTATGGAGCTTCCAATTCTATGAAGCCAGCATTACCTTGATTCCAAAACCAGACAAAGACCCCACTAAAAAGAAGAATTACAGGACAATATCCCTGATGAACATGGATGCAAAAATTCTCAACAAGACTCTAGCAAATCAAAACCAACAGTACATTAAAAAAATTATTTACTATGATCAAGTGGGATTGATTCATTGAATACTGGTTGAATATTGTAAATCAATCAACATGATATACCACATTAATAGAAGAAAGGATAAGATCCATATGATCCTATTAAGAGATGCAGAAAAAGTATTTCACAAGATACAGCATCCTTTCTTGATAAAGACCCTCAAGAAGGTAGGGATAGAAAAAAATATAACTGATCATAAAGGCCATATATAAGAAATCTATAGCTAATATCATTCTAAATGGGTAAAAACGGAGAGCTTTCCTCCTAAGGTCAAGGGCATGACAGGGATGTCCACTCTCACCACTGTTGTTCAATATAATACTTGAAGTCCTAGCTTCAACAATCAGACCAAACAAAATAAAAAAATAAATAAAACACATACAAGTTGGCAAGGAAGAAGTCAAAAGTCTCACTCTTTGCAGATGCCATATTTTACAGGGAAAACCTGAAAGACCACCAAAAAAGTGCTAGAACCAATATGTGAATTCAGCAAAGTCATAAGACAGTCGTACAGAAACTGGTTGCACTCTATACACCAATAATGATGCAGTGGAAAGAGAAATCAAGGAATTGGTCCCATTTATATATGCATCAAAAACCATAAGATATCTAGGAATAAACCTAACCAAAGTGGTAAAAAATCTGTACACTGAAAACTATAGAAAGCTTATGAAAGAAATTGAAGAAGACACAAAGAAATGGAAAAATATTCCATGCTCATGGACTGGAAGAATAAATATTGTTAAAATGTTGATACTTTAAAAAAAAAAGGTTGATACTACCCAGGGCAACCTACATATTCAATGCATTCCTTATCAAATAACATGAGCATTCTTCACGGAGCTAGACCAAACAATCCTAATATTTGTATGGAACTACAAAAGACCCCAAATAGCCAAAGTAATGTTGAAAAAGAAAAATCAAAGCTGGAGGTTTCACAATTCTGGACTTCAAACTATATTACAAAGTTGTAATCATCAAGACAATATAGCATTAGCATAAAAACAGACACATAGGTTAATGGAATAGGACAGAAAATCCAGAAGTGGACTCACAAATATATGGCCAACTAATCTTCAACAAAGCAGGAAAGAGTATCCAATGGAAAAAAGCTGTAATCATCAAGACAGTATAGCATTAGCATAAAAACAGACACACGAGTCAATGGAATAGAACAGAAAACCTAGAAATGGACTCACAAATATATGGCCAACTAATCTTCAACAAAGCAGGAAAGAGTATCTAATGGAAAAAAGACTGTTTCTTTAGCAAATGGTGATGGGAAAACTGGACATTAACATGCAGAAGAATGAAACTGGACCACTCTTTTATGTCATACACAAAAATAAATTCAATATGGATGAAAGACCTAAGACCTGGGCCACAGCATGTCACTGGAGGCAAGGGAAACAAAACCAGAAATGAGCTATTGGGCCTTCATCAAGATAAAAAACTTTCAACACAGAAAAGGAAACAGGCGACTGATAAAACGGGAGAAGATACTTGCAAATGACATATCAGATAACGGGTTAGTATCCAAAATCTATAAAGAATTTCTCAAACTTAACACCCAAAAAACAAATAATTCAGTGAAGAAATGGGCAAAAGACATGAATAGACACTTTTCCAAGGAAGACATCCAGATGCCAAACACATGAAAAGATGCTCAAACATCATTCAACCTCAGGGAAATACAAATCAAAACCACAATGAGATACCATCTCACACCCATCAGAATGGCTATAATTAACTCAGGAAACAACAGATGTTGGCAAGGATGTGGAGAAATGAGAACCTTCTTGCACTGTTGGTGAAAATGTAAACTGGTGCAGCTGCTCTGGAACACAGTGTGGCAGTTCCCAAAAAAATTAAAAATAGAACTGCACTATGATCCAGTAATAGAACCACTAGGAATTTATCCAAAGGATATAGGAGTGCTGATTCATAGAGGCACATGTACCTCAATGTTTATAGCAGTGCTTTCAACAAAGGCCAAAGTATAGAAAAAGCCCAAATGTCCATCAACTGACAAATGGATAAAGAAGACGTGGTTTATATATACAATGGAATACTACTTGGCAATAAGAACAAAATCCTGCCATTTGCACCAATTTGGATAGAACTGGAGGGTATTTTATTAAGTGAAATAAGTCAGTCAGAGAAAGACAGATAACATGTTTTCACTCATATGTGGATCTTGAGAAACTTAATAGAAGATCACGTGGGAAGCAAAGGGGGAAAAAAAGTTACAAACAGAGAGAAAGGGAGGCAAACCATAAGAGACTCTTAAACACAGAGAATAAACTGAGGGTTGATGGGGGTGTGGGGGGGAGGGGGAAATCGGTGCAGGGCACTTGTTGGGACGAGCACTGGGTACTGTATGTAAGTGATGAATCATGGGAATCTATCCCACAAAACAAGAGCACACTGTATATACTATATGTTAGCAATTTGACAATAAATTATTTTTTTAAATAAATAGAATAAAATTAAAGAGAAAAAAAAATACAGTGACTCTGTAACCCCACAATTGCACTACAGGTATGTATCTAAAAGATACAAAAATGCTGATTCAAAAGAGTACATGCACACCAATGTTTATAGCAGCAACTATTAACAATAGCCAAATTACGAAAAAGCCCAAATGTTCACTGACTGATAAATGGACAAAGAAGATGTGGTATGTATACACACACACACACATACACGCACACATGCACACACTGGAATATTACTCAGCTATGAAAAATAATGAAATCTTGCCATTTGCAAAAAGGAGGACAGAACTAGAGTGTTATGCTAAGTGAAATAAGTCAGTCAGAGAAAGACAAATATATAATTTCACTCAAAAGTGGAATTTAAGAAATGAAATAGAGAAAAATAGCAGAAAGGAAGGAAAAGTAAGATGAAAACAGAGAGGGTGGCAAACCATAACAGACTCTCAAATGCAGAAAGGAAATTGAGGGTTGCCAGAGGGGAAGTTGGCAGGAGGATGGGCTAAATGGGTGATGGACATCCTAAGGAGGGCACTTGTGGGGATGAGCACTGGGTGTTATTTTTTTTTTTAATTTTTAAAAAATAGTTTATTTTCAAATTGGTTTCCATACAACACCCAGTGCTCTTCCCCACAAGTGCCCTCCTCCATCACCACCACCTCTTTTCCCCCAACCCCCTCCCCCCCAACCCTCGGTTCATTTTCAGTATTCACTAGTCTCTCGGGTTTTGCATCCCTCTCTCTCCCCAACTCTCTTTCCCCCTTCCCCTCCCCCTGGTCCTCCATTAGGTTTCTCCTGTTCTCCTGTTGGACCTATGAGGAGCACTGCGTGTTATATGTAAGTGATGAATCACTAAATTCTACTCCTGAAACCAATACTACACTGTATTTTAACTAACTTAAATTTAGATAAATAAATTTTAAAAATAAAAAAACTGTAAAACAAAACAAAACATGTAGATACTTAAAGGTATACAGCAAAACTTTATGGGGTTTTTTTCTTCACAGAAAACCACCATTCCTGACATGACTGTTTCCCTACTGATTTATAATATCTCCTCTGTCATATACTAAATTTCTTTTTTTCTCTTTAAGAGCTTATTCACTTAATTTGAAAGACAGAGTGTACAAGTAGGAGGGAGGGAGGGAGGGGAAGAGGGAGAGGGAGAGGGAGAGAGAGAGAGAATATCTCAAGGAGGCTCTGTACAATTAGTGCAGAGCCTTGACTGAGGGCTCAAATTCACAAACCATGAAATCATGACATGTCCCCAAATCAAGTTTAACTGGCTGAGCCATCCAGGTGACCCCCTAAATTTCTATATGGTTTCTGTTCTATTTTGTTAAACTCATGTCCTTGCAAATAACACTGTATTTTATTCTCTACAGTAAATGGCAGTAAATGGCACTTTACTATTTCATGATTTTAGGATTCCATTACCATGTTTCTCTCTCTCAGACACATACATACACACAGTTTTAAATACAAACTACATTTAGGTTAATTTAAAGATCTGGGAGACTTATTCTCATTAAGGGATTTAATCTTCCTATCCAAGTACAGCTGACCATGGATAAAAATGGGATTTAGGAGCACCAAACCTGCCGTGTGGTCAAAAATCCACATATAATGTTATTCCCTCAAAACTCAACTACTAATAACCTACTGTTGACCTGAAGCCTTACCAATAGCACATACATTTGATTAATGCATATTTTGTGTGTTATACATATTATATACTATATTCTTACAATAACGGTAGAAGAAAAAATGTTAAGAAGATCCTAAGGAAGAGAAAACCATTTCTAATACTGTACGTATTTACTGAAGAAAATGCGCATATAAATGGACCCATGATGTTCAAACCTGTGTTGTGCATGGGTCAACCGTACTGATCTATTCCAGTGTCACGGCTATCAACACTATTCTTACATTGGTCATCAAAAATCTCGTACTCAGAGTACAGATCTCAACTGAACTGCTTGCTAACGGTTCCAGTAGTTACTGCAAACTCAATATTGTCCAAACAGTCCCCTCCCTATACACAGACTTCTCAGTTAATTCTTCCACTTGTTTGTGGAAAAATAACCTGTGAATCACTCCTGATACCTCAATCTTTCTGTTACATCCATCCAATCTATCAGGAAATATTGAATCTACCATACAAAATGTTAAAAACAAAACAAAACAAAAATGTTTCCAGAATGTGACCACATCTTACCAGCTCCCACTGCTACTACCACAGTCCTAATCAACTTGAGTCCTATTGTAGCTTTGGTTACTGCAATACCCTCGTCACTAGTCCCTTGCTTCCAATTTTGCCACTTTACAGTCTACTTCCAGTGGCAGTCAGAGTGATCAATCCTATTAAAATATAAATCAGACTGTGTCAATCTCCTATTAAAAACCATTCCTATTTCACCCACAGTAAAAAACCAAAGTCCTCACAATAGCCTCCAAGGCCCATTATCACTGGGTCTCCCACTCTCCATTACATTTCTGATTTCATCTATTACTACTCTCCTCCTCCGGGTTTATTCTGTTCCAGGTTTCCAGGTATAGTAGTGAAAGTGCGTGTAGAAAAATGGCCTCCAAATTCTTCCCTATCTATATTCACATCTTTGCAACATGATGTTAAAAATCTTCCCATCAAGAGAAGTATCTGTTTCCCTATCCTTTGAATTTGGATTTACCTGGTGACTTGCCTAGCCATGAATAATTAATAGATATGACTCAAGAGAGGCTTGAAAAGTCTCTGTACATAGGGATTTGCTCTCTTACTGTTCTTGGGAACCCTGCCATGACCAAGCAAAGAAGTAAGACTTCCACTGTTGTCCTAATAGACTGCCAATTGCCAAACAGGTTTATCATCCATGGCCAACTACTACACTAATGTGCTAGAAGACCCACCATCTGGCTAGAGACACATAGACAAGTCTAAGAGATATCAGCCCAGCAAGCCCAGACCAGAAAACTGTTCTATTGTTCCCTAGATCATAAACTAAATGGGTTACTGTTTTGAGTCACAAAGTTTAAGAACGGTTTGCTCCTCAGTAATAGACCACAGAGACATCCAGCTTCCTTGCTGTTCTTAGGCACTTGTCCACCGATGCTATGGCAAGTTCTATACTTGGAATACTTTTCCCCTGAATTTTATGGATATGGATAATACGTTCACATCCTTCAAGTCTTTGTTCAAATCTCAACTGTTCAGTGAGGCCTACTTTGAATACTCTATTTAAAATTGCAAGCCCACCACAACTAACTCCCCTCATACCAGGAGTATCTTTGTTATTCAAGGTAGGCCCTTGTGACCATGTCTGAGTTTATGCTAATGAAGTGACTCAAGGAAGGACTCTGGATACTTTCAGAATGGAAGCTGGGCCATGCTGGAAAGAGTAATCATGTAATTAGAGAGTTGAGACTTTGAGCCGTGATATAGGCCTGACCTCCTGACCAGAAGGGAGAGGAGGGAGACTGGAGATTGAGTTCAATCAAATGGCCAATGACCCAATCAGTCATGATATTTAAATTTCAAATGTATAGCCAAATAAAGTTTTAGTCTATGATGCAGTCGTTCAGAAATATGATTAAAAAAGTAAATTTATTTAGATTTACTAATAGGCATATAATAAAAATATAATAAAATCTGTGGACACCAAAGCTTAGATGAGCTTCCCATTTAGTGAACACAGTGATATGCCAAGAGGGTGCTGCACCCTGGTTCCATGGGCAGAGCACATAAGAGTTCTAATTTTGAGATCTTACTAGATCTCACTCAATGAGTGTCTTCTTTTTGCTGGTTCTGATTTGTGACCTTCATGATAAAATTTTAATCATAAGATTAGTGCTTTCCTGAGTTCCCTGAGCCATTCTAGAGAATTATTGTGGGGACACTTGCATTTATAGCCAATTTGCCAGGGGTGTGGGTGGTCCGGGGATCCCTGAACTTGAATCTTAGTGAGGGTTGTCTTATTAGGGATTGTGCTCTTAATCTGTGGAGTCTGGACTAACCATGGTTAGTGCCAGAACTGCATTGCAACTTATATACTTTCATACTACGCAGAGTCTTCTATAATGGATTATATAAGTTTCATAATTAAAATAAGGCACTTCCATTTGGAAAAAAAATAAAATCTTGGGACTGAATAAATACTGTTTTAAAATGTAAAATCAATAAGAAATTCAAAAGAAATAAGGAGGACCAAATATGAGAGCCCATAAGTAGAAATGTCTAGGGGAAAAGAACGTAAATTTATTTAAATTAAATTAAAAAGCTGATAAAGGCATAAAATTCTGTAAAATAAATTATTTTTAAAAAAGCAAAATATTATTTTGTGGGGCCAAACACATGATGGGGTAAAAATGAAATAAATAGCAAGGTTTATTTAACAAACAGAAACTTGTTTTTTTTATAAAATGTGAATATATTCTACAGTTGAAAGATATTTCTAAATGACTGCATCATAGAGCAAAACCCTATTATGATTATACTTTTGACTTTTCAGTATTATGATTAAGGGGAACAAAAAGTAAAAAAAAAAAAAAAAGTTTTGGTCATTTGGAGCCCAATGCCAGGCTTTAATGCATGAACTCTGAAATCATGATCTAAGCCACAATCAAGAGCCAGATGCCTAACCAAGTGAGCCACCCAGGTGCCCCTTAAGTTGCCTGGTTTTTTAAAACTCTACTGGCTTCCTTGTCGTCCTCCCTGCTCCACTTGCCCACTCCCCTACTGGTGTTCCCTGGTATTACATCTCAATAAACTATATGCTTTGACACCTTTTTCTCAGGGTCCGCTTACGGGAAAATACAAAGATTATGTGCAGAAAAATTTTTTTCTAAGAGAACTGATTTTCTTCCATAAGCACTGATTTTACCATCATAGAACATCCTGTCATCTATATGTTAATAGATGCCTCCTCACTAATTGCCTTGATTTCAATTAGCTTTGAGATAAGCTTAAAAGGGAAGAAAGAAAAATCACTCATGGAAAAAGTATGGCATCATCACTTGCTCTGAAGAAAAATAATTTCCTTAAATATTTATTTACTTTGTGTGTGTGAGAGAGAGAGAGAGAGAAAGAGAGAGAGAGAAAGTATATGCATGTGAATGGAGGAGGGACAGAGAGAAAGAGGGAAAGAGACAATCTCAAGCAGGCTCTACACTATCAGCATGGAGCCCAGTGCAGGGCTGGAACTCATAAACCATGAGACCATGACCCGAGTCGAAATCAAGAGTCAGAGGCTTAACCAAGTGAGACATGTAGGTGTCTCTGAAGAAAACTAATTATTAATAAAATAACAAAATTCATTTTTTAAAATACCTAAGTTGTTTTCGGAGTTGCTCGATTTCCACATTTTGTTCAGTTACTGTTTTCAGAAAGTGTTGGTTAGTCTGCCACAAGAAAAAAAATACAAACATTCAGTATTAGAACACTTAAAACTACATCATTATGGGGCACCTGGGTGGCTCAGTCAGCTAAGCGTCCAACTTCGGCTCAGGTCATGATCTCCGGGTCCACGAGTTCGAGCCCCGCATTGGGCTCTGTGCTGACAGCTCAGAACCTGGAGCCAGCTTCATATTCTGTGCTTCCCTCTCTCTGTGTTCCTCCCCCACTCATGCTCTGTCTCTCCCTCAAAAATAAATAAGAAAACATTTTTAAAAAACTACGTCTGTAAAGACTGATTAACTATAAGGCATGTAAGTAGAAAAAATTAAGTCATGATAATGATTAGTTTTTGATGGTAAAATATAACTTGGCAATATTTCTTCACCTTTACTACAGTAGTGGATGCCTGCTTTGCTTCAAACTATGTGCATCTGCTTTTCTATGTTTTAGGTCTTTCCTTGAACATTTGAACCTCCTTTTTTCACTTAACTGTACAGAAAGTGACAGGTACTGCAGAATTCATGTCCCCAGCCTGCTCTGGAAGAGCTCGATAAAAATGACTGAAAAGAACTGGTGTGTAAATATCTCAATATCCTATGCCCCATGGTGCAATAAGTCTGAGCCTGTTGTACATAGGCTTCCAGAGTTCATTGGTAGGATTCATTTTCAGTTACCCATGGTTTAATTGTCATGATTGTTAAAAACCCTTTGGCTGCCTTCACTTCCTTTCCCAGTCTCACTTCCCCATTCCCCTACCGGTGCTCCCTTGTATTATCTCCTAAATAAATGACATGCTTTAGAATCCTTTTCTCAGGGTTAGCCTGCAAAAGAATCTAAAGTAAGATATGTAACAGTCTTCCAACTGTAGAAAACACTTTTTTAAGGAAATTGACTTTCTTCTTTAATTGCTGGTTTTATCAAAAAGGCACAAATCCCTATCCTTATCATCTTTATCTATATGCTTTACAGGCAAAGTCATATAGACTCTAGTTACTTCAAAACCCATAGTCTTGATTTCAGTTTTTTCTCATCCCAACAAATCATACATACATCTGTCCAAATGTTTCTTGCCAAAGCAGTTTTCATTGTGTTTCTATCATATTCTACTTAATTTCATTGTCTCTCTATTCATTTTTAAAGAGAGTGCAAGCAGGGTAGGAGCAGAGAGGGAGGGAGAGGATCCAAAGCAGGTTCAGCGCTGACAACAGCAAGCCCAATGTGGGTCTTGAACTTATGAACCATAAGATTACAACTTGAGCTGAAGTTGGACGCTCAGCCAACTAAGCCATTCAAGTGCCCCACTGACTTCGTATTTTTATTTATTAAATTTTTTTAATGTTTATTCATTTTTGAGAGGCAGAGACAGAGCACAAGTGTGGGTAGGGCAGAGAAAGAGGGAGACACAGATTCCGAAGCAGGCTCCAAGCTCTGAGCTGTCAGCACAGAGCCCGAAATGGGGCTTGAACTCATAAACCGTGAGATCATGACCTGAGCCGAAGTTGGATGCTTACCCAAATAAGCCACCTAGGTGCCCCTCATATTTTTAATACACTATACTATTTCTCTCTGGAATCAGAATTCTATCTTGCCATCATTTATCCTTTCACATCCTGTGTGGTCCACTCACTTTAAGATAGAAATAATTGTTTCATTTCTGCATTTTGATAAAATTTTATATGCACTTTTACAATGCACATCACATTATATTCAAACACTATATTTAAAGTTCATGTATTCCTGGTAAAAATATGAGTCATTTTTTGAAGACCACCTTCTCCCAGAATTCCCAGTGAATGGCACATGATTTAGTACATTCTGAGTACTTCCACCTTTAAGGAATAAATAAATGAATGCCTCCATTGAAACATGGAAGAGTCTGAAGACTGCATCTTTATTTTGGGAAGAAGACTACTGCAGACCAGAATTTAGTGTTCCATTCACATACCACAATTTAAAAGACCAACTATCACACACAGGGAAAAGTAGGCTAGAACAATGAAAGGTAGGTAAATTACACCATACCAGAATAGTTAAACTGGCTGCAGCATTGGGCATGAATCAAAAAAGACATAATGGTTATATGCAAATAACTGAAGGGTTGACTTGAAGAAGTGAGCTTGTTCTATGTTACTCCAAAAGATTAAAACCATGTATCAATGGGAGGAAATTTATGGAGACTTTAGTTTTCTAATAATCATAATTCAAAGGAACAGACTCTTTGGGGAAGTGATAAATCTCTTACAGAGAATACTTACAGCATAGACTGATCATCTAACTGAAAAGCATTTAATGAAAGGTGCCTATATCACTTGAGGAAATAGATGACCTTTAATGTCATTTCAAATTCTCCTGTGAAGCTATTTCAATGACTTCGGTCTGAACTGAATCACAACTCTGAATTCTATGTCTGTAACAAACCATTTATGTTTTATTATATATATTCTTTTGACATTAATATAATTAATGCTTATGTCTTTTACCAATTGGGAGCACCTTAAAGGTAAGTGATGTAGAACAATTAGGAGAAATATACATTGAAACTGTGAATTATAAAAAGCTAGTGTTGGGAACTAACACACTCAATTTGCTAGCAAGCTTAGTAGGGCGCAGAGCTCAACAACTGCATCTGAATATGGCTTTAGTGTTCTGTATTTGTCATTACAAAGAAAATTAAATATTACATTAATATTCTAGAGTTTGGAGATTCATAAAGGTCCAAGGAAGCATGCCTTTCAATCATCAGCCACAATTATTTCATATGTCATCCCTGCTTTACCAAGTAGGATAGGAGTCTGTGGATATAAGCACATTTCTCTTGCAACTTTTAACAGTGAAAGGAACTTAATATGCAATTAGCAAATATTTTGGAGTAATTTTATAGAGATGAACAATTATCAAAAAAGAACGTGATTTCAGTAAAGAGAACCTCTAGGAAATGTGAACTACCATTGTATCTACATTTGTAATAAATAAATATAAACGTACTTTTGTGTATCACTCACATCAGGGATTCTACCTTCCGTATGTTACCAAGGTGCTCTGGTCCTGAAAATTACTTCTTGTATATTCATCAATTTATTGTACATCTGTAGGGTCCTAGTCCATTAATAAGCCTATTATGAACTCAGGAAACTTTAATGGAAACTGCTTGATTTTTAAAGGATACTTTTCTTCAAGTTTGATTTTGACTCAAATTTGTTCCTATGCCTATGCTCTGAAAGCTCTTTGAGACATATAAAATCTTTACAATCAGTTAGCTATGTCTCTTCACATTTAGCATATTATTTGATACACACCCAATAGGCACATTAAGAAAAATTCTTAAGGTTAAAAATTTCTTTTTACCATTTTCCTTTATTTTAACCACCAGGACAGTTTCTTCTTTGCTCTTTATCATACAATTCTCTTTCATTTATCTTGTCACTCTTTTATCACTTTTATTATAAGCATAATTTCCTATTTTTAGTTTTGGCTAAAATCTACGAATTCTTAGAAAATTTTTAATGCATTTCCTATGAATACTCAAATATTTGTTTTCCATGACTTTTATCAGAATAATTTTATGTTGTTTATAATAAAATAGGAGTTCTGTGGTATAAGATACCAAAGGATTATATAATCCCTGAAATTCTAGGTGATATACTGGAAGAAAGAATAATTGTGATGATAAGTTAAACTACTAATTTCATGTAGAAATATGACTTCCTAATTATGGATTTTAGTCATTTAGTTCTGGAGTAATTTTAATACTATTTTAAAAATATCTAAGAAGTATATAATCAAGAACTTTAAGTGATTAAAAGAAATGGAAGTGAAATAAGCAAAATTTGTTTAATAATTTTTTACATGGTTAAAGGAGAACTTTTTGGAAGGTAGAAAAAATTAGATAACTTAACATGTGATGGCACAACTCCACTCTTAAACAAAGACATTTTCATTAGGTACTAACAAGAATTAGCAAAGTAACTAAGCAAAATGAAGAAAGGAAGAGAGGAATTACCTGGGACGTCATAATTATATATATTACTCAACAATAAGGTAAAATAAAATTCCAAGAAGAAAGGAAAAGAAAAGGAGACAAAAGAAGAGAAAAAGAACAGTAAGAGGAGTAAAAAGGTAAAGAGTAAAATTAGGAAAGCTAATTCATTTCTTCGAAATAAATATTAAAGGGAAATTTAGATATACTAGATAATACTGGTATCAACTAACAAATGATTCTTAATGTCCCACTTTTTTTAAGAAACTGGTCTATTAATCTATTTAACAGTTCTACAATTCTTATTATATACCTAGCAGTGTGCTACATGAAATGGTAAGAATGAAGCATGAGAAGAGCGCCTGGGTGGCTCACTTGGTTAGGTGTCCGAATTCAGCTCAAGTGATGATCTCACGGTCTGTGAGTTTGAGCCCCACATTGGGCTCTGGGCTGACAGCTCAGAACCTGGAGCCTGCTTCGGATTCTGTCTCCCTCTCTGTACCACCCTTGCTTTGTGCTGTCTCTCAAAAATGAAAAAATGTTAAGAAGAAAAAAAAAAAGAAGAAGAAAGCATGAGTCCTACTCGTGGAAAGATCACAGTCTAGATTACTTTCAGGAGCTCACACCTAGGACCCTAGGATAACTTTAGGATTAGGGATTGCAGAGAGATATTAGCTTTAGATCTCCAGTAAGTATCGTGAATACAGTCACAGTATTGAATGTGAAAGAAAAAGATGAAGAGAAAACAGGACTGTCTATTTTAATTTCACATGACATAGGCTTTTCTGTTTTGATTTTTATTAGCATAGATAATATTTATAGTGAAAATTTCTAATTTGTATAAACAAGTCCACTAAATGGGTATTTTCACTTACCATTTCTACGTTCTCTTTAGAAACATGAAGTTGCTTGGTCAGTTGTTGATAATTGGTCAGTTGATGCTATAGTAGGAAGGTAGAGGTGTACATAAATATCATTCTGTTTACAACATTCTGTTTACTATATAAAACCGTATGTAAAATTAACCTAAAATCAAGTCTACATTCATTGTGCCTAAGTTTAGATGAAATTAGTTTTCTTCAGTTATTGTGTGAACTCACAGTTAAAAAAATAAGATAAAAACTTTTAAAAATGATTACAAAATTAAATAAGATGGCAATGTAGAAATGAATTTGAGTATTTATGTATGACCACTATTTCTAAACATCAGTCAATTAATAAATAGACATGCTAAGACAGACACTGCAAAACTACATTCAAACCTACTCAAAACCTATAATATAATATCCTGGCACAGAAATTACTGTCCCTCTCTCCCCTTCTTAAAATTCTCATGGCTTAAACTTTTAAATTATGTCATTATCTGCTATGATCCTATTAAACACGGTATGTGCATGGGACACAAAATTGGAAGGGGATGTTAATATGTTGGATGACAAAATTAAAGACTGATAGATAACTGGGGAAATAAGGACAAAGTATTATTTGTAAAGTCTTGTCCAAAAAAAACCTAACTGCATAGCTACAGTACAGGAATAAAGGTAAAAAAAAACAAAACAAAACAAAACAAAACAAAACATAGGACTTAGTTGATTGACCTAAATAAGGAAAACAGCCTGAAAGAACTTTCTTGTATTAGAAATGCTTCCTAGATCTCAGAAGTAAAAGCCTTTTCCTTTTGATAAAATGCTTATCTATTCATCTATCTATACACATATCCACACACACACACACACACACACACAATTTTGTTTCCTGAGAGAGAGAGAAAGAGAGGAGTGGAGGAGGGGATGGGGAAGGGAGAGAGAGAGAGATAGGGAAAGGAGAGGGGAGGGGAGGGGAGGGGAGGGGAGGGGCGAGGCGAGACAAGCCGAGAGGAGACGAGATGAGAGGAGACGAGACGAGACGAGAGAATCTTAAGCAGGTTCCATGCTCAGTGTAGAGCCCTACATGGGGCTTAATTCCATGACCCTGGGTTGATGACCTCAAGGAATCAAGAGTTAGTCACTCAACCTACTGAGCCACCCAGGAGTCCCCACACTTTTAAATTTGAGTATAGTTTACACACAATGTTACATTAGTTTCAAGTGTACAACCAACACAGTGATTCAACTTCTCCATACATTATGTATGGTTCACCATAAGTATAGCTACTATCTGTCATCATACAATGCTGCTAAAATATCACTGACAATATTCCCTATAACGTGCCTCTTATTCTTGTGTCTTATTCAGTCCGTATTGGTAAGCCTGTATCTCCTACTAACTCCCCCCTTCACCCGTTTTGTCCATTCCCCCCATGCTCCTTCCCTCAAAGGTCAAGGTCTTATGGCTCAGACTACATATGGGTTATTTGCAAACCAGGGAATATACAGAAAAATCATTCTGTAAAGCGTAAAGCATCATGTAAGCATTATTATGACCCTTTAGGTAAAAATTCCCAATTATGATGATGATAATAAGAATATTCTTAAACTGGAATTTGAAAAGTCCATAAATGAGAATTAAAGAAAGGCATGATAACCTATGTATTTAAACAGCTGCCTTCTGAAAACCCACAGAAAAGGAATCAGAATTGGTATTACTCCATAATTGTGAATGTTCCTAGCAGAAAAAGAATCAATGGAAGGATAAAGGAGGCAAATTTTTCAATGGAATGGATAATCTTGTGAGATGGTAAGTTCATGTCAACAGAGATATATTGCAAAAGCTTAGATGTCCACTTTGAAAGAATATAAAAATCATTCCTGCTTTGGATAGAAAGAATGCCTTAATAATCATTAAGATTTCTTCCTATTGTACAATTCTGATTAATTTATGCTAATATACTTGATACCTATCTTGAAGGTCACTTTAAGAGTGTTAACATTTTCCTTTTTTTTTTTAATTTTTAAAAATATTTTTACTTATTTTTGAGAGAGAGAGACACCGTGAGCAGAGGAGGGTCAGAGAGAGAGGGAGACACAGAATCCAAAGACAGGCTCCAGCTTTGAGCTAGCTGTCAGCATAGAGCCTGACATGGGGCTCGAACCCACAAACCGTGAGATCACGACCTGAGCTGAAGTTAGGTGCTTAACCTACTGAGCCACCCAGGTGCCCTGCGTGTTAACAGTTTCATCTTCATGGCATTGTCATTATATTTGAGCAGGTTTCTTCACTGACCATGAATAGTTCTAAACTATTCACAGTCTAATGAATAGTTTCTGTCTTAAGCCAGGTAGGAAATTAACAATATAAAAACTTTGGGGGTCCATTTACACAGAATCATCTTACAGCAGCTTCTTAGAACTAAATACAACTTCCACTGCAAATCTCGTAACACCTAAGGTACACGAGGCACTGCTTTGACTAACTGTCCAAGAAATATCTAAGCAGCAAAGATCTA
Source organism: Mungos mungo (assembly GCA_004023785.1). Taxonomy (NCBI): domain Eukaryota; kingdom Metazoa; phylum Chordata; class Mammalia; order Carnivora; family Herpestidae; genus Mungos; species Mungos mungo. The sequence continues at coordinate 30,309 of PISW01011907.1, forward strand.
TTTAATGTAAATAACACAGTGGACACTAAGGCATTCCTCTTCAAAACTGAGTTTCTCCAGAATGAAGATAGATAAGAAAACTACGAAAATTGATATGCAAGAAAACTATGAAATCCAAGATTACCTTTTGTTTTTGACTTTCAACTACATGAATCTGGGCCTCAGTCATATATTCCTGGTAAAGCCTCTGACATCTGTCCAACTCCTGAGAAACAGTCTGCCAGAGTTCCACAGCCTGAGTTTTTTCCTATAAAACAAAAAAATCAAGAATTCATTAAATAATTAGCAGGCGACTACACAGCACAAGTGAATCATATTCTTTTACAGGATGAATTCTTGTACATAAAGTCACAAAATGTAAACATAACTTGTGTAAAGACAGTACAGTTAATAGTATTTTTGATGATATGCACTTTGCATTTTTTTAAATCTTTTTTTTAAGGGGGGAGTGGCAGGGGATGGGGATGAAAATCTCAAGCAGGCTCCATGTTGGGCATGGACACAGTACCCAATTCCATGACTCTGGGATCATGACTTGAATGGAAATCAAGAGTCTTGACATGCAACTGACTGAGCCACCCAGATGTCCTGATATGCATTTGTATTAATAACAATTTAGAGAAGAAACCTAAAGATGAAATTCCTTATTCTGAAATGTTATTTTTATTCAGATTTCATAGCTAAAATTTAACTGTGTTAAAAAAAATTTTTTTTAATGTTTATTTTTGAGAGAGACAAAGCATGAGCAGGGGAGGCGTAGAGAGGGAGACAGAATCTAATGGAGGCTTGAGACTCTGAGCTGTCAGCACAGAGCCCGACGCAGGGCTGAACTCACAACCATGAGATCATGACCTGAGCCAAAGTTGGACACTAAATCGACTGAGTCACCCAGGCACCCCTGCTAAAATTTAACTCTTATATCAGAGATACATAGTTAAAGCACTATCTTTATTCCATAAGAAAATGTAAGCCTTAGAAATTACTGAAGAAGGAAACTGCCCGTTAAAGTACAAGATTTTTTTTGAGATTGTGAAAGTAATAAATATTGTGGAAAATTGGAGAAATACAGAGAAAAATAAGAATTACCTGTAATTTTTACCACCTAATAGTAAATACCGCTAGCAGTTAGGTATATAATCATCTTTATAAGTTTTGGATATATTTATGTTCTTAAATGTGATTTTGGAAGAGAATTTTATTTTTTTTTTTAACAAAACCAAGAATCATATAGTGTATTGTTTGTATTGTACTATATTCATTTAACACTTTATAATCCGAGTTTTCTCAAGTCATTAACCAGTCTTTCAATATAGCAATTCTCAAAGTGGGATAAGAGGACCCTGGAAGTCAAAATTACATTAATAATATGAAGACATTATTTGCCTTTTTCATCTTCTCATGAGTGTACACACTTTGAGAAGTTTATACGATGTGATGTGTGATGTTTTCATCTCTGATGGGTACTGGAATGTGTTCTTATTCTCCATTTATTTTAAAAAACTGTGTCAGTTTTAATTTGTAATATGTTATTGATAGATATATTATATAACCCACATCTAGGTCAACAATTTTTAAGCATCCTAAAGAGGGGTCCTGAACCAAAAAGGTTAAGAAATGCTAAGTTAGCAGGTACAGAGCATTATTCTGTTTTTATTCTCTAAAAAGAGAAATGCAAACAGGTTTTGGCCATTTGCTTAGGGCCCCTCAGCAAGTTGTTGACAGAGTCTTTGTTTCTAAAGCCCAAATTTTTAAATTCCAGGTCAGAACTAATCTACTTTGTTAGTTTTGGTAAGAAGGTAACAAGGTGTAGTGAAAAGATACACATTTTAAGAAGATAAGGAGTAAACATTTAAAGTAAATAGAAGTTTATGAGCTTTGAGGAAACTATAACTGAAGTATAACATGTATTCAGAAAATACACAAATCATGAATTTTTAAAAGTGAGTGCCCCTATGTAACCAGCACCCAGTTCAAGAAACAGAATATTGTTACTAGCCCTTAGAAGCCAGATGCCCTTCTCTTCAGATAATTGTATTCCCCCAAAATAACTATCACCCTGGCTTCTAACATCATTGATTAATATTGCCTAAAACTTACATAGTTTTAAAATCTGTAGACAAAAATGGAGCCATAAGACTTGGATTTGATCCCTGATTTCTGGCTAAATGATCTTGGACAATTCATTTCATTACCTTAAGAACATTTTCTTTACAGTAGAATGGTCATATAGATACATAACCTTAAAAGGTTGCAGTCTTATAAACCTCTCTGATGATAAAAATCATTGGGACAAATAGTTAAAAAACCAAGATCCTCCTGAGTAGTGGTTCTCAAAGGACTAGCAACATCAGCATTACCTCAGAACCTGGTAGAAACACAAATTATTGAGCCCAGACTTCTTGAATCAGAAATTTGGGAAAGTGAAAAAATAATCTCCATTTTAATAAGTGCTTGGGTGATTATAATGTATATAAAAAATTGAGAACCAATATACTAACATGAAATTTTTAAATGGTATAGCCCATTATATGAAAAAAAACACAATTTAAGTGATTCCATACAGTTAGATTTTTAAACTTCCCATTTTCCATTATGATGTATATAATAACATAATAAACATATTTATCCATCAATTTTCACATACAGTTTACATGCAGTTTCTTAGGACAGACTCCTAGAATCTATTTGATACCTTAATCTAATCAATTGGTAAAATGATATAAACATTTCTAAGGCTTTTATTGCCAAGCTGCTATCCAGAAAGATTTTTACAAATCACACTATCATAGCAGACCAAAATCTCCGAACTAAAAATATTAAGATAGGTACCTAAAATCATACTAGTTGTCATCAGCTCCCAACACAATTACATTTGTTCTACATAGCATCTTTACACCTCATTTTAATTCTTAACCGACTGAGTCACCCAGGCGCCCCTACATCTGATTTTAAATCTTTATTTTGCTGTTTAGTAATGATGATAAAAATAATAGGTATATTTATTAACATGTGTGCTAGGCATTATATTAAGTGCTTTATGGGAAGTTTTAAACTACCATAAGAACTCTATATGATAAGAATTATTATAATCTCCATATATAAATGAAGGTAATGTAAAAAGACATTTCATGAGATAACAGAGCTAGAAAACTGAACAGAAAACAAACTCAAGAAGTTTGACCATAGGGGCGGCTAGGTGACTTGGCTGGCTGAGCTTTCGACTTCAGCTCAGGTCATAATCTCATAGTTTGTGGGTTTGAGCCCTGTGTCAGGCTCCACGTGGACATTCTGCAGCCTGCTTTGGATTCTCTCTCTCACTCTCTCTCTCCGATCCTTGCCCGCTCATGCTTTATCCCTCTAAAAAATAAATAAATATTAAAAGAAAAAAAGAAATTTGAGCAGAGGTGGTTTTTTTTTGAGGTTTTTTCTAAAAGTCTGTGTTTCATGAAAGGAGGAACCAACATTCTCACTGTATCATCAACAATGAGCACAATGCTAATTAATACTTGTAAAATAAATGAAGATATTTCAATAGTCACTCTTTATGCTTATTACTTTGATGAAGCATAATACAAAATCTTCTATTTTCTACTATAAATTGTATTTAACTTAGTTGTTGTCTCTTCAGGTTGGTTTCAACTAGTCTTCATGTATACCACAAAGGTCTTTCAATCCACTAATGGATACCAAAACAATTGTATATGTTTTGTTAGATGTTAAAAACAAAATAAACATGTATGGATAAGTAATAAGCAGAATTAATATTTGTAATTACTGTTTTGACATTGATTTACTAACATTTTCTATTATTTATACTTCATAAAATTGCCTAAACTCTCATTCAATAAGTGTTATATTTATATACAAAGTACATTATCGATTTTGTGGGAAATTTTGTTTCTAACCAATCAGCTTTTTCCCTTCTGACTGCTCCCACTTGAACCTCATCAAATCTTCTATGAAGTGACTGATCCAAAATGTAGCAAAAAGTAGAACCATCTTCAGAGACATGAGAAAAAGCAAGATGTAGAAGGAGAAAGGCAAAGAGAGGTAAAGACAGGAGGACAAAAAGATGAAAAATGAGAGAACAAGTTTGGTTAAAAAAGAAAAAAATAGGTAACTTTGAAGTTTTGATAAAATTTAACATTGGAAATTATATCAACAAAAGTATTGCAGAGAAATGCCTTTAAAGACACAGGACTGTTTTTGTTATTTTTGAAACTACAAATCTAACAAAGCTGTTACTTTCCTTTCTTTTATTCTCTATGATATATATATATTTTTTTCTTTATACGAGTTAGAAAACATACACTGTAATCTTGGTTTTAGGAGTAGAATCAAGTGATTCATCACTTATATATGACAGCAAGTGCTGATCCTGTAAAGTACCCTCCGTAATGTCCATCACTGATCTTTCCTACCCCCCACTCCCATCAACCCTCAGTTTGTTCTCTGTATTTAAGAGTTTCTTCTGGTTTGCCTCCCTCTGTTTATATCTTATTTTTTCTTCCCTTCCCTTACGTTCACCTTGGAGTTTCTAAAATTCCACATATGAGTGAAATCATATATCTGTCCTTCTCCGACTAACCTATTTCACTTAGCCTAATACCTTCCAGTTCCATCTGTGTTGCTACAAATGGCAAGATTTCATTCTCTTTCATTGCCAAGAAGTATTCCTTGGATACACAAACCACATTGCCGTTATCCATTCATCAGTTGATGAACCTTTGGGCTCTTTCCATAACTTGGCTATTGTTGGGATGCATGTGCCCCTATGAATCAGCATTTCTGTGTCCTTCGGAAAAATTCCTAGCAGTGAAATTGCTGGGTCACAGGGTTATTTCTATTTTGAATTTTTTAAGGAACTTTCATACTGTTTTCCAGAGTGGCTACACAAGTATTCATTCTCCCCAACAGTGCAAGAGGTTCCCATTTTTTAAACATCCTTGCCAATATCTGTTGTTTCTGGAGTCAACGTTAGCCATTCGGACTGGTGGGAGGTGGTATCTCATTGTGGTTTTGATTTGTATTTCCCTGAAGATGAATGATGTTGAGCATCTTTTTGTGTGTGTGTGTGTGTGTGTGTGTGTGTGTGTTTTAATGTTTATTTTTCAGACAGATCATGAGTGGTGGAGGTACAGAGATAGAGGGAGACACAGAATCCAAAGCAGGATCCAGCTTCTAAACTGTCAGCATAGAGCCCAAGGTGGGACTCCTGCTCAAACTGTGAAATCATCACAGCCGAAGTCAGATGGTTGACCAAGTGAACCACCCAAGTTCCACTTGAGCATATTTTCACGTGTCTGCTATCTGGATGTCTTCATTGGAGAAGTGTCTATTCGTGTCCTCGGTTGATTTCTTTACCGGATTATTTGTTTTTTGGGTGTTGAGTTTGAGAAGTTCTATGACTTTATAGATACAAACCCTTTATACGATTATGTAATTTACAAATATCTTTTCTCATTCTGTTAGTGGCATTTTAGTTTTATTGAATGTTTCCTTTGCTATGCAGATGTTTTTTTGTCTTACTGAGGTCCAAATAGTTCATTTTTGCTTTTATTTCCCTTGCCTCCGGAGACACGTCAAGTAAGAAGTTGCTGTGGCCTAGGTCAAAGAGGTTGCTGCCTATTTTCACCTATAGAAAATTGATGGTTCCCTATCCCACATTTAGGTCTTTCATCCATTTTGATTTTATTTTTGTGTACAGTGCAAGAAAGTAGTCCAGTTTTATTATTCTGCTTATTGTCATCCAGTACTCCCAGCCCTTTTGCTAAGACATATTTTCACTGGATACTCTTTCCTGCTTTGTTGAAGATTAGTTGGCCATATATTTTTCGGTCCATTGCTGGGCGCTCTACTCTGTTCTACTGATCTGTGGGTCTGTTTTTCTGCTACTACCATACTGATTTACTGATTACAGCACTGTAATATAAGTTAAAGTCAGAACTGTGATGCACTGAATTGGTTTTCTTTTCCAATATTACTCATGCCTATTTGTAGTTCCATACAAACTTCAGGGTTGTTCGTTCTAGCTCTGTGAAGAATGCTGGTGTTATCGTGATAGGGATTGCTTTGATGCAGAGATTGCTTTGGGTAGTATCGACATTTCAACAATATTTATTCTTCTAATCCATGAGCATGGAATGTGGTTCCATTTGTGGCCTTCTCAATTTCTTTCATAAGCTTTCTAGAGTTGTCAGTATACAGATCTCTACCTCTTTGTT
>PISW01011908.1:0-36523 GCA_004023785.1 Mungos mungo
CCGCACCCTCACGCGTGTGTGCATGTCTCAGGATGTGTGCGCATGCGCCGCACCACGTTCTCCGAGGGAGGCGTGTCCGTGTCTGCTAGAGTCCGCTTTTGTCCCCCCCACCCTTTAATTCTGTCCATTTTTCTTCCTTGGTGAATTTTGGAGCGCCCGCACCTTTGTGGCTTTGTGTCCCTCTGATAAATTGGCGGCGTCGTCACGGCGATGTATCTCTGTCCCTGGTGATACCTCGGGGTCCGTCGCATCGGAACTTCCCCCATCTGAGCCCCGAGGTCTCCGAGGCTCCAGGAGGGAGAGCGGCTCGGCTGTGCCACGCGGCCGTGGGCACCGGGCAGGGCGCACGCCTGCCCCGGGCTCCTCCGCCCGCCCGCTGTTCTGGGTGGTGGAGGCCCTGGCAGGTAACTTTCTGGGTGCCTGCGTTTTACCGTCGCGGCTGTCAGGCGGCCAGGGCTGCGTCCCCGCCTGCCCTCAGCAGAGGACCCCCCGGGAGCCCGGCATCAGGCCCGCAGCCTGTGGGAGCTCAGCTGAGCATGCTTGGAACACACTCTGGAAACTTCTCACCGAGCTCCACTCTGGACCTCCTAGGCCTCCCCCCGCCCCCACCCTGTTTGGTGAGACCGTTCGGAGCATGTCGGCGGCCCTTGTCAGCGCTCACACAAGGAAGCATTTCTCTTGGCGGCAGGAGAGATGCCCCCCCCCCCCCCGCCACCTCGCTGGCTTCCCAGGTCCATGTGGGCCTTTTGGGACCCATGCCAAGTCCACCCCCTGGTGGCGTCACCCCAGCCAGGCCCACAGGCTGCAGCTCCTCGGGGGCTCCATGCTGGTGGCCCGCCAGCGCCTGAGTCATCCCAACCAGCTCCCCGGGGCTGGGGGAGAGCTGCCTCTGCCTCCCTGGGGCATTGTGGGAAACTCCAGGGCCCTGCAGGGAGTCCGGATGGGGGGGGGGATGTTGCCTAGGAGATGTGGGGGAGGGGAATCGACCCAGAGAGGCCACCTGTGCTGTGAGCTGTATTAGGGGCCATCAGCAAGGATGCTGGGCCGGCCTCTACTCCGTGGAGTGTCAGGGAGCCCCTGCCCCGTGCGGCGAGGGGACCCAGGCGCCGGGAGCGAAGGACCACGACGACCATGACAGGACGTACCCGCCTGGAAGCCGCCCGTCAGAACCACGTTGTTGCCTCACTTACCGTGAGACCGCCCCCCCCTGCTGTGAGAGGCGCCCTGGGTCAGAGGTAAAGACAAGAAGCGGATCGTCTAGGTCCTCAGATCAGTGAGGTGCGGTGCCCGCCATCTGACCGGCGCCGCGGGTGGGACGCTAACGGGCCGAGGCAGGCTGGCGCTCCTCTCCCCTGCGGGTGACCTCCCGGGCCCCTGGGCCGGATTGGCCGTCCTGGCGTTCGGTGCCGTGACGGGAGCGGTCGCCCTTGAGAGGCTGCCGGCTGGCCCGTGACATCCAGGTGCCCGGGGCCCCCCAGGGCGGGACACAACCCCTCGGGATTCTGGCCGCCCCCGGCCTTAATCAGGCGGAACGCAGAGTCAGCAGAAGCTGACAGCTGCAGAGCCCGGGGGTCCTGGCTGTGGGGTGGGGTGGCCAGGAGCAGGGCTGGGCTGTGCCCCCTGTCACCCCTCCCCCACCCCACCCCTACCCGGGCCACCTCTGGCTGGGCCAAGGTCCTAGGGAGGGCCTGGGTGCCCACCCACTGGGCTCAGAGCCCTGCAAACACAGGGACCTTTCTGCTCCGGGAAAGAGATCAGGACCTGAGACACCGGCCTCCAAGCCCGGTCCCTTCCTGGGGGCTCCTCTGCTCTGGGTCACCGCCTCGCCCAGCCTCCTGTCCCCAGCGGCGATGGAAGCATCATCACCCCTCTGGTACCCGCGGGGACTCCAGCTCATGCTGGCGCACGCTTGATGGGCAGAAGGTGCCGTTTGGCTGGTGGCATCTGAAGTCACACCTTGCCTCCCACCCCTGCCAGCCGCGCGGGCCTCCTCTCTGAGCCTCAGGCTCCTCACCCGCAGGCCAGGCGGTTTATGACTTCCCTCTTAGGGACGAGACCGCAGCGAGCGTCCCCAGAGGGGCCCCCGCCAGCCGTGGAGACTCCACGAGGGATGGGCGGCCAGCTGCTGTGAGCAGAGGACGGAGAGGGAGGCCTCTGAGGGTGCGCTCACAGCGCTGGCCTCGGGCGCCCCGGATGGACGTGCCCGGTGCCCCCTGGCCTCGGAAGGCCCCCCACCAGGGTCATGCCGTCACGTAGCAGGAAGTCCCGGTTAATCTCCCATGAGCCTTGGCACCAACTGCAGAGAATCCGGGTTCTGTTCAAAATGAGCACTACCACCGAGCCTGCCAGCGTGGGGGAGGGGACCCGGGGCCCCTGGGAGCTGAGCCACCGGCCCTCCTTCTTTGGGTCCCCCGAGCTCCCCGAGAGACGAAGGGGACGTTCAGGCAGATGGCGGAGGGTCCTTCCCGGGACTCCGGGCTTCGAGATGACCCACGCTGGCACATGGGGACAGTCGGCGGGTCCATGCCACCTGACCGCCTGTCCGTCGGCCTGTCTGGGGGCCCCGTTTCCTCTTCCGGATGTGGGAACGCCCACGGCGTGTGGCCCAGGCCGGGGACGCGGCACCTGCCCGGTAGGCGTTGGCTCGTAACTGTTTTTGGTACCGGTCATTTCATTTCTTCGCCGGTCCTCACCCCAGATTGCCGAGCGTGGACCCCAGACACGCAGGGATCTGGACCCCGTTGGAGGAGGGAGGTGAACGGGGGGGCCACGCTGGGGACGGGCCCCAGGAGCCCCGTTGGCAGAGTTTTCAAAGAGCCGTGCGTCTCCAATGCGTGTTTCTTAACCCTCAGAACGCAATGCGGTGACGTCACTATTAGGCTCTCCCAGGGGTCGCTGGTCCCCAGGAGGGAAAGCGCCGCCATTGCGGTGTCCGTGCCGTCCGGCGAGACAGCTCCTCGTCACGAACCCCACCCGTGTTCCCACCGTCCCGTCCGCCCTTTCTCCCACTTTCCTGCCCGCCCTTGCTCCAGAAGGCCTTTCCCTGCTCGCCCCCTGCCTCTCTCCCGGCTCCCCTCCGTCACACTTGGGGATCACGATCTCATTATTCTGTGGGGTCTCGTGGGGTCTCCTGATCGCCTCACACGCCTCAGCCCCGTCTCTCCCGCCAGATAGAGAACATGGCTGAAATTGGAGTTTGGATCCCTTGAGCCTCCCCTGGTTTTCCGTTTAGGTGACGCCTTGCCAGCCCACAAGGTGGCATTCCTGAGGAGCACTGTGGCAAGATCGGAGTCTCAGAGAGGCCAGGAGCGGCGTGGGGGTGGGCGTGGGGACCGTGGAGATGGCATTAGATGCATGTCCGTAAAACCCACCAGAAATGAAAGTTCTAGGAAACAGTGCTGCCAAAACAAACCAGCTTTGTCCACATTTAACCCCCTCTGGCCGCTGACCCTGTGTTCTTCGGGGGGGGCTTGGCCGCCGCCTTGATGCGCTGAGAGAGAATGACTCCCGGGGGTTTATTTCTTCTTGAGTCTGTTCTGGTGATTACTGTTCTTTAAGGAACGTGTCTGTTTCACGCAGGTAATCAGGTTCATTGGTGTCACGTCACTTCTTTAGAAGACTCCCTTAGTATTTTTCTTCTTCTTTTTTTAAAATGTTTGTTTAATTTATTTTTTAAATTATTTTTTAATGTCTTATTTATTTTTGATACAGAGAGAGACAGTGCATAGAGGGGGAGGGTCAGAGAGAGAAGGAGACACAGACCCAGAAGCAGGCTCCAGGCTCTGAGCTAGCTGTCAGCACAGAGCCTGACGTGGGTCTCGAACCCACGAACGTGAGATCATGACCTGAGCCGAAGTCGGAGGCTTAACCGACGGAGCCACCCAGGTGCCCCTAAATGTTTGTTTATTTTAAGAGAGTGCATGAGCTTGCGTGAGCAGGGGGAGGGGCTGAGAGGGAGAGAGAGAGGACCCCAAGCAGGCTCCGCGCTGCCAGCACAGAGCCCAACACGGGGCTCGATCCCATGAGCTGTGAGGTTGGGACCTGAGCTGAAATCAAGAGTCGGAAGCTGGACCGACCGAACCCACCGGGGCCCCCTCCCTTAGTATTTCTCTAATGTCTGTCTGTTAGTTCTGTAGTGATGTCCCGTCTCCCTCTGCTGAGACTGGTAAACGGTGCCTTCGCTTTTTCTTCTTGATCAGCCCCGCTAGAAGCTTGTGTATCCTAAACGGTTTATATGTAAGAGACTGTGCCTTTTAAAAGTTCTCTAACCAGCCCGTTCAGGCTGGAAACGTAATGTCTTCTGCGCTTGCAGCCTCTCTTGCTGTATTTTTGCAAGTCTAGATGAAATGTTCCAGAGGCCACTAGGCCCTTGTCCAGGTTATTAATGGTTATGGGAACATTTTCCACGCCTGATCTCCTCTCTCTCTGTTGAGTCCGCGGAGGTAACAGCGGTTTCTGTCCGTCAACCTTCTCTCGTGACCTCGATGGTCGTCAAGGCGGTGTCCTTTTGCTTGAGAGGACTTTATTGAATCTTGCGTAAGTAATGCAGATACTAGACTTAACTCTTTCTAAATGCAGAAGAAAAACCGTGTTGTCTCAGAACCACAGATGTGAAGGATGGCCGGCCGTCTCTAATATATTCATGGCTGTCTTATTTGGAACGTGGGCACCTGATAATGGTTGGTTTTTATTCTACAAAGTAGTCACTGTTAAAGAGGCCTGCGTCTCCCCCGACGTTTGCTACAAAGTACGTTTTATCTGTGACCGTGATGGAAACTTATGTTTCTTTTGTCTTTGCATTTGTAGCAAGTCTCGGAGCTGGGATAATCCGAGAACGGGGAGGCTGCCTTACGTGGGGATTCTTGAGTCCAGCAGCCCGCACTTTTGTCAAAGTCCCCGAGTCCGGGGAGGGGAAGGGCCTGGCCCAGGGCACGTCCCAGGCTGAGGCTGGACGCCGGTGCCCTGGACATCTCCTCTCCATCGGCCGAGGCTCTCCCTCCGGCGCCGGGCATCTTGGTAATTACACTCACGACGCGAGGGGCCACGGGATCCCCGGGTACAGAGGTGGCGCTCGTGAGGGCGACGCAGGTGGCGAACGGCCCCTCAGTCCACCCCCTTCCGTCTCCAGCACCTCCTGTGTCCCTAGAACCCATGGGAAGGTTTTTCCTGTGGGAGTTCCATTCTTTAAAAAAGTAAGTTTTTTTTTGACAGCAGCTTTATTGAGATATAATTAGCATATTATGAAATTCACCCTTTTGAAAGTGTGCCGGTCCATGGTTTCATTGTATTCACAGAATTGTGCAACCCTCACCACGAACCAGAGAATACTTTTCGTCCTCCCCAAGAGACCCCCCACCCAAACTCCCCTCCCCCAAGTCCCCACGACCCCTGCTCTCTGGATGTGCCTGTTCTGGACGTTTTCTAGGGACGGAGTCCTCCAGGACGTGGCCTTTCGTGGCCGTTCGTGGCTGGCATCCTCGGCTTAGCGGAGCGCTGTCCAGGGTCACCCTGGGGAGCAGGTGTCTGCGCCTGGCCCCCGTTTACGGCCGAGGGACGTTCTGCTGTGTGATTGGGCTGCAGTTTTGGCCCGTCCGTCAGAGGCATTTAGGTTGCCTCCACCTTTTGGCCGTGGGTTGCTGCTGTGAACATTTGTGCACAGGTTTTCGTGTGCGTGTGTTTTTTCTCTCCTGGGTGTGTCCCCGGGAGCGGAATTGCTAAGTCCCGTCCTGACTCTGTCTGCTCCTTCAGGGAGCTGCCCGATTGTTTTCAGAGAGGCCACCAAGCTTGAAGTCCCAACCAGGATGTGTGGGGGTTCTTACGTCTGATTTGCTTTCTATTATTTTTTAAATGTCTGTTTATTTTGAGAGAGAGAGAGTGCATGGCGCATGGGGCAGGGTCAGAGAGGGAATCCCAAGCAGGCTCCACGCTGTCCGCGCAGATCCCACGAACCGTGAGATCACGACCTGAGCCGAAATCAAGGGTCAGGACCTTAATGGCCCGAGCCGCCCGGGCGCCCCCAGTGTGATTTGCTTGTAAACAGGCAGAGCAGGTGGGCAGGTGACAGTGAGGGATACGGCGGCACATGTTCAGTAAACGGTGAAGTTCCTGGCCGCTCTCGAACCTTCCTATCAACAGAAGATTTTAGGGGCGCCTGGGGGCTCAGTCGGTTGAGCATCTGACTTCGGCTCAGGTCATGATCTCCTAGTTTGTGGGTTCGAGCCCCACATCGGGCTCTGTGCTGACAGCTCAGAGCCTGGAGCTGCTTCAGATTCTGTGTCTCCCTCTCTCTCTGCCCCTCCCCTGCTCATGATCTCTCTCTCTCTCTCATAAATAAACATTAAAAGATTTTTTACAAAGAAGATTTCAAAGGTGACCGATCCCAGCTCCAGCGCCGACTGTGAGGTCCTGAGCGAGGAGCTTCCTTGTGCCTTAGTTTCCCCGACTGTGAAACTGGGTCAGCCGGGGGTGGGGGTGGGGGTGGGTTCCTGCGCTGTGTCTGGCCGCTAGTGAGCTCCGGGTGAGTGCCCGCTCGGATTTCAGTGGGGAACTGGGGAGGGCCGCCGCCGCCTCCAGCTTCCAGGCCCCTGCTGGTCCGCACTGTCCTCGCCCCGGGCGTCGTCGGCATGTCTGTCCAGCAGGCCCTGCGCATGGTGCGGGTCTTCCTCTCACTTAGCGTCCTGGCGGAACCTTTCCCGAAAGCTGTGATAACCATCATCTTTCTGAAAATTTTTTAATGTTTGTTTATTTTTGAGACAGAGAGAGACAGAGCGTGAGCAGGGCAGGGTCAGAGAGAGAGGGAGACACAGAATCTGAAACAGCTCCTGGCTCCGAGCTGTCAGCACAGAGCCCGACGCGGGGCTGGAACCCACGAACTGTGAGATCATGACCTGAGCTGAAATCGGATGCTCAGCCGACTGAGCCCCCCAGGCCCCGCCTCTTTTATAACCACCATAATCTTCATATCTGCGCGACGAGCCTCCAGGTAGAGGGGCCGTCACCCCCCGCATCCCCCGCCCCAGCCCCGAGCGGACTGTGACTCTGGAAAACGTGTTTAAGGCATCTCTGGAGCAGCTTTTTAGCTTGAGGTTTCCTCAACCTGGTGACAGACAGACCCCCGGCGGGTGCGGTTCGGGGGCCTGAAAGGACGGAAACCCGAGTGACGTTTCCAGAACGTGTGGGCGGGAGCGTGCAGGGGGAGGAGCCCTGAGAGAGGGAGGAGGTGGCAGCCAGGCACCAAGGGCAGCTTCTCTGACGGTGTCCAGTCTCTGCCTGAAGTCTAGCATGTTCTGTGTTGAGAACTTAGAAAACAGAGATAAGAAGGAAGTGATAAAGGCTCCGGATGCTTCCATAACCCAGAACTTGCAGCCTGTGTGTGTGTGTGTGTGTGTGTGTACATGTGCGTGCGTGCGTGTGCACACGGGCTGCTGCTGGTACGACCACACTGTGTGACAGTCGTCCGTGGGGCAGGGTGCGGGGCTCACACCTGGGCTGCTGTGTGCTCCGGGGCCGGACGCAGCACCTCTCTGTGCCGTAGGATGACGCAGGCCTCCCAGGGGAGAGGGGACAAGTCAGCACGTGTCAGGGCAGAGTGCCGCCTGTCACCTGCAGTCCTCATGGCACGTCATGCCCTTGGAGAAATGGACTTTTATTGGCTACGTCGTGACCTCTGCTGCTGGACACCCAGGTTGTTGTCACAGACGGGGACTGTGCCTGCCCCCCGCAGCCTCCACCCTGTCCCCGTCCCGCCTGCTGGTTCTCGGGAGGGGCCCACGGGCTGCCCTGGGTGGGGGACAGCCTGGCCTCCGCGCCAGCCGCGCAGTAAGTGGCCGGAGGGGAGTGACACTGGAGGGGGACGTTTTCTTCGGCCGCATCTGGACCAGCCGTCGTAAGGGATGGGGACGGGAGGGAGTGGGCTGGGGGGACAGCCTGTCCCGCACCCGGGCCTCTGTTTGGAAGCTGCCTCCCCCCTTGCTGGGAAGGAGGTGGGATTGGAGTCACACGGCCTCCAGAACAAGCGGGGTCCCCCCGCCGGCCCCCACCCCGCCCTCGCTGCCTGGCTTTCCGCTCCTGGCGCCGACGGGTCTGGACAAGCCCCCGACCCGGAGAGACCGCGGGCGCCCTCCGGTTCCGGGGCGCCCCGAACACGGGCTCCGACGCGCTCTTTCCTCGGGCTGTTCCGGTTTCATCAGAAGAGTCCGGAAAGCTCCTGAAGGCCTCCCGTGTCCTCCGGCGTCTGCCATCCACCCTGAGGCCAGGTCGATTTATCAAGCGTCTGCTGTGTGGTGCCGCAGAGGGGGTGGTAGATGTACCGGCTCGTCGAGGGTTTGTGATGCCCCCCCGCTGGAGGCGGTCCTTAGCTTCGGTAACAACGAAAAAAAGGAAACAAAGCTCTGGGGCGCCTGGGATCTCCGTCGGTTCAGCGTCTGATTTCGGCTGATCTCACAGTTCGTGGGTTCGAGTCCCGTGTCGGGCTCTGTGCTGACAGCTCGGAGCCTGGAGCTGTTTCAGAATCTGTCTCCCTCTCTCTGCCCCTCCCCAGCTTGCGCTCTGTCTCTCTCTAAAACAACTAAACAGCAACAACGAAAGGATGAGGAAAGGTGGTGTTGTTTAAAAATTGGAAAAAACCTTATCTCGAGGTCATTGTCGGTTGACACAGTTGTGAGAAGGACGGACTCGGGACCCTTGGCCTCGCTCCCCGTGGTGTCTGCACGGCCGCAGCCCAGTGTCTCCCCGGGATAGTGGCCTCGACACGATCCACTGATCCCGTTCCGACTTCGCCGGGTGTACGCGCACCTGTGTACGCGCCTCTGTGTCTGTGTGTCTGTCCCGTACCGTGTCTCCTTCTGTGTCGGGCTGTCTTTCTCTGTGTCTCTTTGTGTCCGTGTGTTTGCGTCCGAGGGTCTGTGAGTGTTTGCGTCTGTGTGTCTGTGAGTGTTTGTGTCTGTGGGTCTGTGAGTGTTTGAGTCCAAGGGTCTGTGAGTCTGTCTCGTTTTCTCAGGAGGAAACGAAGCTCAGGGGTCCAGGGCCTGCCGGGGACCCGCCAGCCAGGGCGCACAGCAGACCTGGGCCTCCCGGCCGTCACGCTGTGAATCACCCCAGGGAAACAAGTGAGGTTTGCTTGTCGCCTCTGTCCCTGGCACGCCAGCCCCTGGGCCTCTGCTGCGGCCGTGAGCCGAAAACCCAGCCAGGCTAGGATCGTGACGTGTCGGTGCTGCGCTGCTGGCTTCTCCACCTCACAGAAAGCCGAGGCTCAGAGAAGGAAGCCGTTGAGCCTGAGGCCACCCAGCTTGCTGGTAGGCAGGGGAGGGCCTGAGTCCGTTAACTCCGGCTCTGCCTGTGACAGTTATCACAGTGAACTTTTTCCAGGAGGTGGAAGGAGAGAAGACACTGTTGATCCCAAGTAGCAGGCCCAGGATTCAGATCAGTCATCAGGGAGACCCCTGGGGGGCATGTGGAAAGGTTTCTGGCCAGCAGAGGACTCTGGAGGTGCGTGGGGTGACCTCGGACATTTAGCACGCCCCCAGGTGTGTGGCAAGGAACACCAACGACTCGGGCGTCAAGGTGACTTTTTGTCCTTGCTCACGTGTGCTTGGGAACAGTAGGCTATAGACATTTATACTGGGTTGTGTGCAGCAGGACTTATCAGTGCCTTGAATGCTCCGATGTTTACTCTGACCCTCTGGGTAGAGGACAGATGGCTCTTGTGCACGATGCATTTCGGGGACTGCTTGACAAGACGCTCTCCCACGTGAGATTCTGAGCATTCAGGGCGTCCACAGCTCTGGTGAGGCCGATCGTGGGGCCTGCGGCTCTCAGAGAAAGGTGGAGGCTCTTTCTCAGCACGGGGGACACTGAGGAGTGACACGATGTATGGGGGGTGGGACGCACGTCTGTCCACGCCCTGTGACCACAGCCGTGTGCCTCTGTGCCGGTGCCTGTGTGCACGGGGGGCGGACGTCGGCTGCCTCAGGTTGACAGAATTTCAGGTGATTTATTGTTTTTAATATAAGACTTTTCTTTCTTAAACCAACAAAGGCGGTCGGGCTGCAGTCACCGGGGCACTAAGAAGCCATTGTGTGTTGGAAGCAAGGGCTGAGGGCGACCTAACAAAAGCGGTTTTAAGAGAAGAATTTTTCTGTGTCGTGTCACGCAGGCGAGCTGGAGGGAAGGAGACGGGAGGGCGCTGGGAGACGGCTGCCCGGGCCCCGGCCGAGCGGGGGAGCTGCACGTGGACTCACTGCCTCGCAGCTTCCCGAGGCCCAGAGAGGTGCTGGCACTCGCCCCGGGTCACACAGCCCACGGCCTGCAGGTCTCTGATTTCCGAGTCTTGGAACGTTGCCACCTGGCACGTGGCTGTCTTCCTCGGGCTTCCATTTTCCAGCCCTGGGGGGTCTGTACTGTTAATCTGTGCTCTGGACAACAGGACGTGTGTGTGTGTGTGTGTGTGTGTGTGTGTGTGTGTGTGAGAGAGAGAGAGAGAGAGAGAGACAGAGACAGAGACAGAGAGAGAGAAGGAGCATCAAGATGTCCACTGCAGCATAACCCAGTGCGTTTCCCCAGGACGGAGGACATCCGGGACGTCCCAAGGCCCTGCGGCACCCTGAGCATCATGGAGGCAGTGAGATTCTCGGCCCCGTTTTAAGAGTTGGCAGCTGCTTTCTACCCCTTCTGGTCTGCTGGCCCTTGTCGGATGCCTCTGGGGCCAGAGACGCTGGGGAAGTTTTCAGCCAGTCGAAGTTTCTTTTGTTGTGCAGAGGCTGTGTTTTACCTAAGACCCGGCGGGGCCTGGGCTGCACACGGTACTTCGGTGCCAAACATGTGAATGGTCACGCCCAGTGGGCAAGGAGCTGAGACTCCAAACAGCCCCCAGCCAGGCGGGTTTGACAGCCAGATGGGTTCAGAAGACGGTTTCCAGAAGTTTGGGCTGCGGGGCCGCAGGGCAGGGTCTGGGGACCCACGCTGCGACCACATCGGCGCGGGAGGTGCCCGTGAATTACAGAAAGTCCCGGGTCCCTCCGCGCCCGGGAGAGAAGGTCCCGCGCCCGTGATTCCTCCGCAGTTTTGAAACGTGGGGAGCGAGCCGTTGGCGGGTTATTCACAGAGCCCTGCCTTGTCTGATGCGGTGACCGCGTGTCACGTCTTAAATCTTGGGGAGAGAAGGAGAGAGCGGCCCCAGGACCGCCCCCCGCCCCGCCCCGCCCTGCCCCGTGCCAAGGCCTTTGGACAGTCCCCCGTACGCGCTCCGCTCTTCCCGGTCGCGGGGAGCGGGGCCGCCCGGACCTGGAGCAGCTGCGTGAGCCCCCCCAGCGGCATGTGACCGTCCTGCACGCTCCCCAGCGGCCCCGGGAGGGACTCGTGGAGGCCGCGTGTTTGGACGGGGTGGGACCTGCCGGAATCTGCCTTCCCTCGTTCAGAAGCTAAATGGATCTTTTATTGAGATCAGCAAAATCCATTTTTAACCGAATCTGGAGGTCACCCCGTGCTTGGGTTTGTCCCCAGCGCGCCGAGAGGGACTGGACTGTGTGACCACAGCCCTGGGGGACCGGCCACAAGCCTCGGAGCGGCCACACTGTCGTCAAGGGGTCCCAGCGCCCCAGCGCGGGAGCCCCGGGCCGTCTGGGGTCCTGGGGCCAGCGGCTTCAAGGACTGAGCACCGTGTGCCAGACGCAGGGCAGGAGAAGCGGTGGTCCCAAGGATGCAGAGCCTCCTGGGAGAGCCGGATGGACAGATGGACGGTTCCAGGACAGGGGGAAGAGGGCCGGGCTGGGGTCGGCGTCCAGGGTGGAGAACGTGGGAGCAGGCGAAGCCCCCCGTGCACCTGGGGGGCAGGCCGGGCGCTGTAGCGTTAACACCCGCATCTGCACCTGCTCAGGGCCCCGGACCCAAGAGAAGCCGCACACCCAAGCGCAGGCCGGAGGCTGGGTAGCGGAGCCGCCGATGGTCTCCCGCACGTCCGCCCGCCCGCGGCGCTGCAGCAGACGCCTCTCAGGGTCAAGGCCACCAAGCACCGAGGCCGGGAAGCCAGTCCTGGTGTCCCTGTGCCGTGTCACCGTGGAGCAGCCCCTTAGTTGGACAGTGGGAACCTTCTAAGGGCCCCACGCACGTCACAGCCGGGGACCCGAGGCCCGTGGAGGGAAGAGCATGTGCGCGGCCCGCACGGCTGGCCCGGGGCTGACCCTCAGCTCTGCCTCCGGGAGCCCAGGGGCTCTGAGCCGAGTGAGCCGTCAGCACGATCGGCTCCAGTGCCGTGTGACCACGCCGTGGACGCGTGAAGGGTGCCGTCCGCGTGTGCTCTCTGCGGGGAGGCATCGGCGCGTCTGCCAGGGCACCGCCTGGTTGGGGTCCCTCTCACGCCGAGGCTGTGGCCCTCGGGGTCCTCGCTCCCCGGTCGCGGGCCAGCCTGTGGAGAGGTCGGGGGAAGGAAGCCGGTCAGAAGCCCCCCCTGCCTCCCGCCCCCTTGGTCCCTCCTCTCTGCTGTCACGCCTGCAGGGAGGGGGGGTGCGGGGCCACAGGACACCCAGGAGAGGCGCCCACGTGTCCCTTGGCATACACGGGATGGGCGCTCTGCGGCTGGACGCGTGACGGGCGCGCAGGCGCCGACCCGGGACCGGGTGGGGGTGCCCGTGGCCGTGGACGACGCAGACCAGAGGCTCTGACTGCCGGGAGCTGACCCTGCTGCCAAGGAGACGGGCGAAAAGAAGGGAATGAGCAGAACGTTGGGCAGGTGCGTCCGATGGTGGCCGAGGGCGTCGTTGGGACGGGGTGGCCCCGATTCCTGCTGGCCGGAGGCCTGTCCGGGGGGAAGCCGGGGGCTTTAGAGGTCAGCCCTGGACGCCACTGTTTGATTCTGAGAAGCATTGCAGGGACCCCACTGTCACCTCCCGACGCCCCTGTCCAGCCCCTCGGGTCCCCGCTCAGTGTGAGCTGGGGCGCGGGGCGCCTTCTGCCCCCCGTGGGGCTCGTGCGGAGCGGAGCGTGAACACCTCGCCGGTCGTTTTGACCCAGACTCGGGGAGGGAGGCCCGCCGTGAACACCCGCCCCGGGGGCGAGTCCCAGAGGTCCCGCCGCCGTGTTCATTCTCTCACAGGCACGGGGCCTGACGGCGAAGAGATGAGGCTTGTCCCTAAGACCCTCCTTCTCCGTTTCTGGGTAAACATGTGTTTTTTTCTTGTCTTTCAAAAAGCATGTGGGGGGGGGAACCTCGGAATTTGGGCCTCCGCCCTTCGTTTCCTGTCTGAAGTCGAAGTTTGGGAGCTCAGGGTCCAGAAGGGGTTACATGGGCACATCTGTTCCCAGGGCGGCCTTCGCCCACTTAGCCTGGCACGGCAGGGAGTGATTTTGAACAGGAGCGTGGACGTGGCCGGAGACGGGCCGAGCTGGGCATCGGGAGGGTGGGGGCCGAGAGAGCAGGGAGGAGGCTACTGCATGGGTCCGAGCCCTGATGCGGGGGCAGCGTGGACGGCCACTGTGGGCCGGGCTTGGAGACCGACTTCCGGCCCGAAGACGTTGCCACCTGCGGTACCTGACTTTGCCCTGCTCTGTTTTCTCCTGAATAAAAATAGCCAGGACTGGCACCCTCTCCTCTGCCGGTGGAGGACAGTCCCGCCTTCTCCCCTGCCTGCTCCCTGACACTTCGTCACTCTCTTCCTCCCTCTCCTTCCACCTTCAAGATATACTTGGGTCTCATTTTTGTCACTAGCAGTGTTTGTCCTTGGGGGCCAATTTTATCTTTCCACGTGGGGCTCCAGGGTCCCTCGGGGTGGGGACTCTTGGGAGAATCCTTGGGTGTCTGTTTTCCCCTGGGCGCCCAGCTGTGCTCCGCGCGGGGCCAGACCCGGCCTGGGGGCAGCGGGAGGCCGGGGGTCAGTCCCCATCCAGTGGCCACCCTGGTGCCCGGCCCCGGGCCGCCCCACCGAGGATTTCACTCTCCCCAGATGCTCGCCCTTTGGTCCCGTCCTTTCCTCAGGGTGCGGGTCCTCTGGGGCACCTGTGCTCACAGCTGGCTTTGGGTCTCTCCCGGAGCCCCCGGCTCCTCCCTGGGACCCCCACCCCGTGCCCTCTTCCTAGCACCCCGTTCAAGACGGCGCCTTGCGGGCCTGGCCTTGACCTGCGGGCCTTCTGTGTGGCCGTGCAAGGGGCGCACGCTCATGTGCAGGGTCCTGGGGAGTTGAGTGAAGGGCCTGTGTGCGAGGCGAGGGCAGGGGTGGGGAAGCAGAGGCAGGGATGAAGGGAGCAAGCAGTGAGCCTGGGAGGCTGGGACAGGGGGAGGGGCCGCCAAGGGTCAGGACCAGGGACATAAAGGGGAGTGGGGGCGTGGCCTGGGGATGGTGCCTCAGATGCCCCAGGCCGGGCGTCCCCCCGGGAGGCGGCGGTCCAGGCCCCGCTGACGCGCACACGCCGATCTCGCGGGACCCGAAGAGCGCCGGAGGCGGGGAGGGCGGCCCATCTTACCGGTCAGGAAACTGAGGCCAGGAAGCGGAGTTTTCTCTTTTATTCCGGGTCTGTTGAGATGTGGTGCACACCCCGGGCAGCCAGCGCACTCAGCGGCTCAGGACCGACCGTCCCTGCAGAAGGAGGCCCGCAGTCCTGCCCCCGCCCGGAAGGGACCCTCTTCCCTCGTGTCTCTGGTCTTTCCACTCTGGATGTTGCGTGTGGATGGAGCCACGCCGGCCACCCCCCATGCCTGGCGCTCCGCACGTGCCCATGGGCGTCCGTGCTGCGGCGCCTGGCAGGTCTTTGCGCCCTTTTGTGGCCCGGTGACATTCTGCGTGTGGCCGTGTGACGGGGTTCTGGGGGCCGTGGGTGGGGAGCAGCTGTGCACGGCCCGTGTGCGGACCGCGTTTGCACCCGCCCCCCGGCGGACATGTGGGTGGGCACTGCCACCCCGAGTCCCCATGCCTGCCCCCTGGTGCGTCCGCGCCCACACAGCCCCTGTCACTGCTCCTCGCCATCCTGGTGGGAATGACCTGGTGGGTGTGACATGGAGTCTTCTTGTTTAAGGAGGGAGGTTTGAACCCGGGTCTTCCTGTCCCGGGGCGGCGCCCTCCCCCCAGGTCTACCCCAGAACGGGGCTGACCTCTCCCCACGGCGTCCCCCAGATACCCTGTGACCGACACCAGCCTGCCCCTCGTCCCCCCTCCCAGACCCGGCCGGCCGCGGGGGGGTGGACTGCAGGCCCGGGTTCTCGGAGCCCTTGGCTGGCTCCCGAGTGTCCGGGACAGATGGTTGCCCAGATCGTGAGTCATAAAGTCCCCGTCTGTGGGACACGTGCGTGTGGCCCTGCCCACAGCCCTGAAGAGGTGCGTGGCGTGGACGCCCGGGGAGGTCAGCCGCCCGCCCAAGGCTGCACAGCGGGGCCAAGACTCAAGCCCATGTTTGGCCCACTGGTCCGTGCTCGGGCTTCACGGCCTCACTTCTCTCCTCCTTTGAATTCTCCCAGCCCGCTCGTCCCCACAGTCCCCACGTTCTGCGGCGGGGTGAGTGGCCGCCGTCCAGGCCCCTGCTTGCCGCCCCTCCGGCGTGGGCTGCCCGTAGTGACCTCTTGTCAGGGGTGGGGTGTCCCTGTGAGCCCTGAGCAGAGGGGGGCAGGGACTCGCCTGTAGAGGCCACACGGCCCGTGGGGGGAACTGGAACCAAGCCCCGGGTCCCCTCCACCCAGCGACCTGTTCTTTGGGCGCGGATCTGTCGTGTGTAGTTCATGTCTGGCAAGTAAGTCGGAGTGATTTGCAGGAGCAGACACAGCCCCTCCCCCGCAGAGCTTCCCTTCAGGTGGGAGACAGAGGAGTCACCCAGCCACACCTGGGGAAGCTGGCAGCTGGGAGAAGGGCTCGGGAGGAGAGGAACGCAGTGGGGGAAGCAGGGGGTGGGCCTTTAACTTCAGAGACAGCAGGGAGGCTTCCTGGAGGAGGTGACTGCTGATCAGAGGTCTGACCAATCAGGGGAAGTGGACCAGGTGCTAGAGGGGGTGCAAGAGCATTCCAGGAGAAGCACTCCCGGCCAGTGCAAAGGCCCTGGGGCAGGACAGGCCCGTGGTGGGGAGGGAGGCCCTGACTGTGGAGGAGGCTGAGGAGGCAGGCAGGGCTGGAAGCACGGAGACACAAAGGGCCGGTGAGGGGGGAGGGCGCTGTGGAAGGGGAGTGATGGGGCCAGATGCGCCATAGGAGAAGCCTTGTGATTCTGGAAGGTACCGCGAAAGCGAAGGCAGCAGGTTTTCAGGCGGACCTGAACCAGCACCAGGGGCTGCCCCGGGTGGAGAGACAGTGGCTGCTTCCGGAGTTTGTGTGACCAGCTGGGCCTCCCCCTGCCCCACCCCTCTGCCCCCACTCCTGTCGGCCAGAGTCCCCTCTGCCTCTGGGCGCCCTCCCCGGGGCTTATTCATTCACAGTCTCCCACCACTGCCTCCTCCAGAGAGAAGGGAAGCTTCCAGGCCTCCAGGACCGAGGTGCTGGCCCTCTGCCCACCGCCCCCTCCCCCCGCAGACGCCCCCCACCCCGGTTGCCCTTTCTTTATGGCAGGCAGCGTGCTAATTCCCAGCGCAGAGAGGTGGGCCCGGGGCTGCGGCCAAGAGAGGAGAGACTGTTTACGGCCTCCGGCGGCTCTCGGCTCCGGCGGGCCGGCGGGCGGGCCCCGCGCCGACATGTTTATCCTCCAGGCCTGCGCTGGCCCAGCTCCTGGCAGGGACCAGCGCGGGGCTCCGGGTGGTGGGGACGGGCTTGCGGCGGGGGGCACTTGCGTCCCCAAGCTGCTCCCTTCTCTTCCTCCCGTGTCCACGTTCAAGGGGGCAGAATGC
Source organism: Mungos mungo (assembly GCA_004023785.1). Taxonomy (NCBI): domain Eukaryota; kingdom Metazoa; phylum Chordata; class Mammalia; order Carnivora; family Herpestidae; genus Mungos; species Mungos mungo. Next base: position 16,790 of record PISW01011908.1, read on the forward strand.
TGGGCCTAGCGGGGGGGGTAGGGGGGCACTCCCCTTTCCAAGGGCTCCTGCAGTCAGAGGCCACACGCGGCCTCTCCCGGGGACCCGGCCCAGCGGTCCTGTCTGTCCCCAGCCACCCTCAGCCCCTGGCTCCTTCGGGTGTGGGCCAGGCCCCGGGGGATGGCAGTGAGAGGGACAGATGGGGCCCTGTCCCCTGGCACAGTCCCAGGCTCCCCTCTGCGCAGAGCCGGTGCCCGGCTGGCCAGGCTGGGTGGGGCAGGACAGACGTCATCCAGGCGAGTGTGGCAGGGACGGGGCGGGTTCCCCTGCGTCCTGGTCCTGGGGCCTCCCTCCAGGAATGCCGGGTCCAGGCTGGGGTGTCCCTGTGGGGGGTCTGATAGGGCTGCGGAAGACAGAGGAGGTTTAGGAGGGTCCCGGGTCCGTGGGGGCCCACCCCAGAGTCCACGGACAGTGTGGAACCCTGTCTAGGGAGTTGGGACCCTTGACCAGCCAGAGACCTCGGGCAGATCATGCTGTCTTGCCTCAGTTTCCCCAGGGCCCAAGCCCGGGGCGTCTCAGTGTTCCTTCCAAATCGGGGTTCTTGGGCTCCAGAGGCTGGGGCCTCATCCCGCCGAGTCTCAGCAGATGCGCCTGTCCACACGGGGAGTGGGGGAGGGGTGACCATCGCACCGTCTCCCCCCAACCCCCCGCCCCGAAGACGCGGGCAGGTGCCTGCTCCTGGGCCCGGCACCTTCTCTGAGCCCACCGGTCCTTAGAGGTAGCCCTGCGCTCACATGCTGACTCCTCACTGTCTTCTCTCCTCGCTCCTTTGGGTCCTTGCCCCACACGCCACCTCTCCTTCCAGATGATTCTGCGGGTGTCTCTGGGGCTCCAGACCAGGAGTCACACGCTTCTCTTCAAAGACCAAGGTGGTAAATGTTTTAGGCTTCCTGGGCCAGTCTCTGCGCTTCTGCCCTGGATTCTCCTTCTTCCTTTATGTGTTTGCTTATTTCTTTAACAAATGCTTCTTAAAAATGTAACGAGTGCTCTGGGCTCAGCCGGTGGGTGGGTCTCCTGCGGCCGCAGGCCGGCCGGGTGGGGGGGGGCTCACGCAGAGTGTCAGCCCACATCCTCAGTCAGCTTCCGAGCCCTGGAACCGCCCCGCGAACTCTGAGGACAGCCACAGAGGACAGGTGCTGTGGTCCCATTTTACAGATGAGGAAACTGAGGCCCCGGGGGGGTAGGGAACCCACCCCAGGTGTCACAGCTGGTCAGGGCAGCCTCAGGGTCTGTACCGTCACCACCAATGTCCACTTACTTATTACCAATAATCTCTCTCTTTTTTCTTAATATTTATTTCTATTTGAAAGAGAGACAGACAGAGCATGAGCAGGGGAAGGTCAGACAGAGAAGGAGACACAGAATCCGAAGCAGCTCCATGCCCCGAGCTGTCAGCACAGAGCCTGACATGGGGCTCGAACCCAAAAACCACGAGATCATGACCTGAGCTGAAGTGGGACGCTCGAGCGACTGAGCCCCCCAGGCGCCCCTCCAGTGGCCTCGTTTTTAACCGCGGCGCCTCGCCACGTGGCTGTGGGTGCCTGGCTTCTCTGCCCTCTGCCCCCCCCCCAATTATTTCACATGAACAGGAAGCCGATTCTACGTTTTGTCCCTGCCCTTTTCTGGGTCTCTCTCAGCCTCAGCTGGCACGCACCCCCGAGACACCTGCCCCCTCCCATCCCCTCTCCCAGTCCCTTCGCCTGCCCCGAATCAGGGAGACGGCCTCTGGGGCGGCTTCAGCAGCACCTGCTTCCCCGCGGCCAGCCTGCGGGTCACGCGAGGCAAAGCGGTGTCCCTTCAGCTGCTTGGCCCGCGTTCTGCAACCCTATATCGGAGCCACTTGGGCTCAGCGGGAGCACATGACCTGGGGCGGGGACCGGGAGCCCCAGGCAGGCAGCCCGGACGCTGCCTGCGCGTCCTGCCCTGGCGGTGGGAGCAGCTGAGGCTGGAGGGGGCGTGCGGGAGCCTGGGAGAGGCTGTCCCTCTGCCTTGGTCGGGGACCAGGCACAAAAAGCAACCCACTGGTGTCCTGGGCCTGTCGGCCTCCAGAGGCTGGTTCTGTACGTTCCAGCTCCCGGGGTTGATGTTAAAAAAAAAAAAAAGAATTTGGACAAATAGTTGAACGGAGAAGGAACACACGTAAGGAGCATGGAGAGAAAGACTTGCATGAAAACTATTAAAACACCAGAAAAGCAGTAGGACGCGGTGCTGGAGGCTCGTTCCTGAGTCTGTGCGACACTGTCTTTCCCCAAACCGTTGGTCCGTAGGTGTCCAGGGCTTTTCCGGCACCCCGTGATGTGACCTCCAGTCTCATTTCTGAAAACCCGTCCTAAGGAAGGGGCTCGCAAGGACGGAAGAGAGGCGCACAAAGATGTTCTGTGCGCCGTTTACAATCACGGGGACGGTCCCGAGCGTCCACCAGCAGGATGTGGGGAGGCTGCTGTGCGTCCCTCGAGCGGCGGAGGACGCGGGGCTGACGGCTGGCGTGGCCCTCCCTGCGGTGGGCGGGGCTTGGGCCCTCCCACGGGGACACTTTAACGGTGTCACCGGCTCGTCTGATTAAATGTGAGGGGGCACTGTGGCTGTCTCGGAGCTGCGGGCGCGTCTGTGCCTCGCTTCTGTCATCGGTGAGACCCGGGAGCCTTCGCGGCTTCTCTGGCGGCCGTGGGGCCCAGGGTGCCTGTTCCGCAGCGCCCTGTGGGGACCGCTGGGTACCCGGCCTAGAGCTGGCTTACCTCCTCGCCAGCCAAGACCACTGAGGACCCACCAGACAGGCGTGGGTGGCCTGTCCGAGGCCCCGCAGCCCCGCCAGCCCGGACTGGGTGCTGGCCCCGGCCAGTCCCCCGCGTCATGCTCCCCGGGGGTGAGCGCCTTCGCCTTCCCAGCACCGAGTGAGACCTTTGAACTCTCGTGCCCCTGGCCACGGGGAGCTCCGGGTTCCTGGGCCACCAGTATCCCCTGAGACCCACCCGCCCCGTGGCTTCCATTTGGTGGAGGACGGCGGACGTAGCTAACTTGTGTCCCCCAGGGTCCCGTGCTGAGCCCCGAACCCCCACCACCTCCACACGTGACCGTATTTGGAAATAGGGCCTTCGAAGGAGGTGATTAGGTTAAAATGAGGCCATCAGGGTGGCCCCGGCCACTGTGACTGCGGCCTTGGGAGCGGCGGGGACACAGAGGAGGGACTGTGTGAGGCCCCGAGGACAGGCCTCGGGGGGAACCCGGCCTGCATGCGACGGGACCCCCACCGCTCACACGTGATGTCATGGGACCCCGACCGCTCACACGTGATGTCACGGGACCCCGACCGCTCACACGTGACGTGATGTGACAGGATGCCCACGTGCTCACAGGGTGACATCAGAGGTGGTTCATCTGAGCATCGGACTAGGGGACGTGGGGCTTTGTCACCTTCCTCCCGGGCGTTTCGAGTCTCCCCCACTGTTCTCAGTACCGGGCAGAGAACATCCCTGTGCACTTTGCCGGTTCCATCCTTGCACAGGACCCTTCCAGAAGCCTCCGGCAGCAGCCACCCCGTCTCTGCCCCCCAGTGCCCTCGGCAGGGAGGCCGGCCCTGGGCAGTGCGAGGAGCCCGCCCCCAGCCCCCAGGCTCACGCCCGCAGGGCCCCCCTCGGGGACTCTGTGACCCCGCAGGCCGTCTTCCGCCGGGCTCTCCCGGGAGCTGGGAGCGTCAGAGGGGGGCCGACAGCTGCGGCGAGTCAGCGTGTGGGAACAGAGGCCACGGAGATTTTCTGTGACCCCGTGAGCCAGGGAGGGAGGCGGAGGCCGAGCCGGGCGTGTCCCACCCCGTCACCGGGGCGGCCCGTGTACCGTCCGGAGACAGAGGCAGGACTGCCGTCGTGCGGGTGTTGGGTTCGGGGACTGGACGCCTGTCGGGCCGTCTCCCTGGGAGCGGGTCCTCTCCCCGCCCGCGAGGTCTGCCGCGTGGCCGCGCCGCGTGGGAGCGAAGGTCCGGGGCGCCCTGCCCCCCAGGTCCACGTCGCTGATCCCGCGAGCACGGCCTTATTGAGAAACAAGGTCTTTGCAGACGGAACGAAGCAGAGATGAGGCCACGCTGGATTCGTGTGGCCCCGCGTCCCCAGCCTGCTGTCCCTGCCGGGAGAGGGACACACACACACACACAGGAGGCAGGCGGGGGGTGGGGGGGGGTAACACAGCCACAAGCCACGAACGCTGAGCGTGGCTGGCAGTCACCAGAAGCTAGAGAAGGCGGGAAGGATTGTCCCCTGGAGCCTTGGGATGGTGCGGGGCCCTGCAGGCTCCGTGACCTCAGATCCCAGGGCAGGGGCGGGGCCGGGGTGACCCTCGGAGCAGACCCTGTGCCCTTCTCTTCCTGCGTGTGCCCGCGCCTCCAGGCCCAGGCCTGGCTTCCGGGCAGGGCAGCGTGGGCCGGCCTGTGCCCTGCTCAACACCCCTCTCCCGCCTCCGGCTTTGGGTTTCCTTGGGGACTGAGTGCGGTGGCCTCTGGGAGGAGGCGTGCCTGACCTCCGGGTGCGTCTCGACAGAGGCTGATGGGGTTGGTGAGCAGGGAGGGCCGGCCACCCCCCGGAGACGGGATGGGGGGGCACAGCGGTTGACGCACGGCCGGGCTGATCGGGGCCTTGGCTGCGCCACCGCTGTCCTCGGGAACCTGAGCAATCCAGTCTCCCTCTCTCTGCCTCCGTTTTCCTGTCTGGATGGGGACGATGAGGCGCCAACCCGGCCGGTGGCCGGGAGGAGAGAGGGAGGTGTGAGGTGTGGCCGGAGCCTTAGCAGGGGGTCGGCGAAGTGGGAGCTGGGAGGGGGGTGGGCCGTGCCTGCTCGTGTTGCCCCGTCTGGGTCTCTGGGCATGGCTGGCCAGAGGAAGCTTCTGGTGCAGGAGTCTGGTCCCCCTGGGAAGGGCCGTCCGCTCTGCCACCCGCCGTGCTTGCCGGAGGGGACGGGGGCGTCCCAGGCTCCAAGGGGGCCTGAAGCCGCGCGGCGTGGGAGACCCGTGTGTGCTCCTCGGTGGCCTGCCGTGGCTCGTGTGCTGAGGCGTGAGACTGGGGTCCCCCCTCGCCCACCCGTCTCCCTGCCAGGACCCAGGACCCGGAGCAGGGGGCAGCGGTGGAGCAGACCATCTGGCCTGGGATAGAGACCCCAGCTTGCTTAGCCAGCAGCCAGGCCCCCCCCCCCCCCGCCCTGCTCCCTGTCTCTACCTTTCAGGGCGAGCTGGGGCCCCCCCAGGAGGCGTTTTGTCTTGCGGCCGTTTCTTTCCTTCCTCTGTTTTCCAGAATCACCTGTGAGGGCCCCCTGTGCCAGCCGCAGCCCCGGGACCACGGGCCCCACACTCGCTCCCCCAAGGCCACCAGAGGACTGCCTCGTGCCCATTGAGCAGACAGGATCGCTGGAGCCTGCCCGGCTGGCGTTTCTCGTTCTTTGTTTCTGGCCTGGGCCCAGGGGCGGGGACAGGAGATCCCTGGGGACAGGTGGGCGTCTTCCCAGGGAGATGCCAGGCCGAGGGAGGGGACCCTGCTACTCTCAGTGCTCCCGGCGGGCCAGTGCCGCCCCCAGCCCCCCCCCCCCCCCCGTGTTCCCGCCTGGCGCGGGAGCATCACCTCCTCGGGCCGCTGTCACAGGCCCGGGGAGGTGGGGGGGCCTCCCCGGGGGTGAGGCCACGCGGCGTCACCCCGTGCCGGGCCCTCGGAGCGCCCCCCGGTCCCCCCGTCCCGTGGGTGGCCGTGGAAATAGCACTCGGCTTCGGTTGGGCGCAGGCGGGGCTGGTCCTGCTCCGGGAGGGCCAGGCCCCCACGTCGCCAGGAGGCCTGGCTGGGACAGGCCAGCGCGGCTCCAAGCCGGCGCGCGGCGCGGCGCAGATGGGAACCCGATCGCCCAGCTCAGCAGACTGTTTGATTTATTTTAAAGTCAAGCAGATGGCGGCTCCGGGGTTTGTTTGAGCTCCGCGGAGCTGGGCCCGCGGCCAGCAGCCGGGGCAGCTGTGCCAGAGATTTTTCAATGACTTCGGTCGACAACCACCTCTTCCCCCCCCCGCTTTTGAACTCCAGCCTCACCACACACATGTCGGCCTTCTAGCACCTTCTCCCCGGGCCGCCGTGGGCGCCTCCGCAGGGTCCCTTTGTCTGTCTCACGGCCTGGAACTCTGTCTTTGTCTTGCGGCTTCTCTCTCTCTCTCTCTCTCCTGTGTGTGTCTCTGTTTCTCTGTGTCTCTGTCTCTCTCTGCATCTCTCTTTGTTTCTGTCTCTCTGTGTCTCTATATCTCTTTTTGTCTCTGTCTCAGTCTCTTTGTTTCTGTGTCTCTGTCTCTGTGTGTCTCTGTCTATCTCTGTGTCTCTCTTTGTTTCTACATCTCTGTCTCTCTTTGTCTCTGTCTCTTTCTCTGGGTATCTCTGTCTCTTTATGTCTCTGTCTCTTTGTTTCTGCGTCTCTGTCTCTCTCTGTCTCTCTGTTTCCCTGTTTCTGGGTCCCATCTCTCTCTCTATCTTCTGTGTCCATCGCTGGGTGTCTGTGACTATCTCTGTGTTCTCTGTGTCTCTCCCCACTCCTTTGCTCAGGAAACCTTCCCCAAACCTCCTCCCTGCTGCCTGGCTCCTTCCAGCTTCCTCCCCCGCCCCCGCCCCCACCCTGCCTGGGCCCCCCCCGCCCCCCCCCAGCAAGGCTCACGGGAGAACAGCCAAGCCTTTGTGACCGCGTCCTCGGGGCTGCCCTGGCCCTGAGACACGGTGCCTGGGAAAACCAGAGGAGACCGGCCCTCCAAGGTCAAGTGGCCCGGCCCCCGCTCTGGGCAGGGAGGCCAGGGGCGGCCTGCAGCTGTCCCTGCGGGGGCGGGGGGGCAGCCTGGTCGCCCGCGAGGAGCCCACGGAGCGGCCGCTTGCCGAGGAGGTCAGCTGCAGGCGGCGGTGTGGCTCGCGCTCCCTGACACACACACACACACACACACACACACACACCTCGGGTGCAGGGCAGCCACACCCCCATGCCCCCATAGGGGCTTGTCCGTCCCCTGCTCAAATGGGGCCAGACCCCCACCCGGCGCTGCCCCCTCGCCCCGTCCCCCCGGCTCAGCCTGCGCAGCCCTCGCCGCTTCCTGAACAAGCCAAGGATTTAAAATAGCAGCCGCTCTGTAAATAGCCCACGTCCAGAGAGCAGCGCTCCGCAGGCAGGGGTGGGGAGGGGTGGGGGGGCGCAGCCCCAGTCCCCCCTGCACAGCGGTGGGAGGCGCCGGTGGCGCTCAGGCTCCTGGCCTAGGCCGGGCAGGCAGCCGGACATGGGGCGGGGAGCCGCTGTCTGGGTGACCGAGGGAGCTGACTCAGCGGCCCACCCGGCCCTCCTTCCCCAGGGTCAGCCCTGTCCGGCTTGGCCAGCCTTCGGGAGGGTGGAGGAGGGGGCCTACACCCACCTGGCCACAGGGCAGCCAGGGGTCCCCTGGGGGTGCCCGGGACAGAGGGAGAGGGCGGGGTGCTGGTTCCGCATCTGCCCAGCCCTCGCCCGCGTCCTTGCTGGCAAGGGACCTGCCCTGCCCTTCGCTGCCCTCCGCCCACACCGAGGCTGCCAGGCAGCAAGCTCCTGTGCCGAGGGTGGAGGCCCCAGCCTCCTCCATCAGACACCCTCCCGAGCTGGGCCAGCCGTAGACCTCAGGGACAGATTTGCCCACAGCCGCAGCCTGGCACGGCCAGCCCCGTGTGCCGGGGAGCAGGTGACAGGTGGGGCTGGGTGACTGGACGTATCAGCCTCGCCTTTGCTCTCTGGTGGTAGAAACCCGGGACTTCGGCTCAGGTCCTGATCTCACTCACGGTCAGTGGGTTCGGGCCCCGCGTCGGGCTCTGTGCTGACAGCTCAGAGCCTGGATCTGCTTCGGACCCTGTGTCTCCCTCTCTCTCTCTGCTCCTCCCCCACTCCTGCTCTAGTCACTCTCTGTCTCTTAAAAATAAACAGCAGCTTGAGGTCTGGAGAAACACAGCTGGGGGGGGGGGGACACCTATTTTTCAAAACAGCCAACTCCAGCAGCTGCGCACCAGCGTCTCTGTCGGACGAGACAACTTGGAAATGATCGTGAAGTTTAGCGCTTCCTCAAGCACAAAGGAGGCCCAGGGAGCTGAAAACTGTGGCCCAATTCAAAATGTGTCCGAGGCCGGGAAGGGGGGGTCGCGGACTGCAGCGGGAGGATGGTCCCCATTGAAAACCCCCATCCAGGGTCCAGAAGCTTTTGTTCATCTTCTGTCTCATTGGCCTCCATCTGTCCTGGGGGCGGCCCTCGGGCTCAGCCCGCCTCCCCCCTTCCCCTGCAGAAGTCTGCACTGAGGGACCACAGAGCTACATTCATACCTGGACGGCTTCTCCTCTTTCTATTTTAATTCTGCGTGCAGAAGAGGAAGCTAAAAGTGTCCAAGCTGTGTCCTGTCTGTCCCAGAGGCATGTCTGTGACACATTTCCGGGGCTGGCGTCCCCAGGTTGGTTCTGATGGCGATCTGTGTCCCTGTAGGAAGGGGACGCTGGGTGGTGGACCAGGCAGGAATCAGAGCTATTGCTACCCACTGTTCTCTCTCGGAGAAACACGGAGAAACGTCTTCAGACCTACCTTGGCTGTCAGTTATAAATTCTTCAGACTCCTGAACTCGGTAACGCCAGACGGGGCCAGCACCATTTTTTTTTAACACTTTTCCCCCCTTGTGTAAAAAATAAAATAAACACAATGTAAAATTTAGCACTGTGGCCATTTAAAAGGTATAGGCTCGGGGCGCCTGGGTGGCTCAGTCAGTTAAGCGTCTGACTTCGGCTCGGGTGGGTGGGTTTGAGCCCCGCGTGGGGCTCTGGGCTGACAGCCCGGAGCCCGGAGCCTGTTTCGGATTCTCTGTCTCTGCCCGCACACTCTCCACACTCTGTGTTCCTCTCAAAAATAAGTAAACAGTGACAAAAAAAATTTTTCTAAATAAAGGGTATAGTCTAGTGGCTTTAAGTGCGTTCACGCTGCCGTGCAGACCGAGGTCCATGCCCGTCTTGTGCCAGAGACTTCCCATCACCTTGTACCCATTCTCAGGACCATTCTTAAGAGGCTCTGCAGGCCGAGATAGTTTCCTCGGCTTCCCCGGGCGACGCCCAGGCCATCTCCGAGGCTGGTGGAGGAGGGACCCTCCGGGGGTCCCTCAGAGGGGCGACGCCACCGTGCCCTGCCGAGCACAAAGGCGCAGGGAGCCCTGGTAGGAGCCGTGGCTGGTGCTGGCAGCGAGTCTGCAAAGCCCGAGGAGGGGAGAAGCGAGGGAAGACGAGCGTTAGGAACGCAGAGGAGAGATTCCTGGAGCCAAACTCATTAAAAAAAAAAAATTCCTCGGTCTGGTTGGCAGCCGGGAAACATTTTTATATTTGGGTTTAGCTCGAGGCTCTACACATTAGCGTGGTCTGTTCCAGTCCAGGTCTGTGACTTGGTTCTGTGTGAGTCTGACTCCCTGGGTCCTGGATGCCGTGCTCCGGGCGGGACGGAGAGGCCTTAGCGTTCGTTCCGCTGACGCTCAGTGAGCGCCTACTGTGTGCGGGGCGCGGCTCCGAGCAGGGGGGGCCCGTCCTGACCACGTGACCCTGCCCGGGCCACGGCCAGTTTCTCTTCTGCTGGGGGGGCCGTGAAGAAGGAGGGAGTGAGTGTGTGTGCACCGTGGTGTCGCACAGACCTTAGTGCCGTGCGTGGACAGCGGTGAAGCCAGAGGGGGGTGGTCGGAAGCCGCCAGGGAATGGGGGCTCTGCGGGGACCTGGGGGTACATACCGCGGTCGGGGGGCCTCTGAACAAAGCCGAGCGGAGTGAGGCACAGGCCGGTGAGGAGCGGTCCTGGCAGGAGGCCCAGAAGTGGGGAACAGGAGGCTGGTGTGGGTGAGCAGGGGCGAGGGACAGCGGGAGGGGTTGGGGGGAGCTCTGCGATGTCAGGAGAGGCTGGCGGATGTGGATCCTTGGGAGGTCACTCTGCGTGGGACAGGGGTGTGCTGGGGAAGTTCCCCAGGAGACGGAGCTGTTCATGTAGCCCCTCCCTCTGGCTGCTTGGTGGGGAGCTGACCCGAGAGGCATAGTCATTATATATATTTTTAATTTTTTAATGTTTGTTTATATGAGAGAGAGAGAGTGCAAGCAGGGAAGGGGCAGAGAGAGAGACACACACACAGAATTCGAAACAGGCTCCAGGCTCTGAGCCATCAGCACAGAGCCTGATGCGGGGCTCGAACTCACAGACCGAGATCATGACCTGAGCCGAAGTCAGACGCTTAACCGCCTGAGCCCCCCAGGTGCCCCGATAATTACCATCAGTAATGCTGTGGAAGGGTAAGTGAGTCCTGTCCGGGTCCCTTCTTGCCCATCCAATCGCTCTTTGATCATCCTGACTCTTTGAAAGGAAGTCTCAGTTTGGAGCTGCGGTCCTGATGCCTCACCTGGCTGTGTGAGTTACCTGCCAGTCTGTAGCAAACACTCCAAGAGGTTGTAGCTTAGAGCAACAAGTATTTACGATCGCAGTGGTTTCTGGCTCAGCCGGCTGGTTCCGTCTCCAGGTCTCTGATGAGACTGTAATCAGCGCGGTGCCGGGGGCTGCGGTCTCCACCGAAGGCTCTGCTGAGGCTGGAGGGTCCCCTGCCAAGATGGCGCCCCCCCACGCGCCCTCGCACGGGTGGCTGGGGCCTCCGTCCAGCGCTTGCCGATGGCGTCAGGGCGCAGCCCCTTGCCACGTGGGGCTGTCTGCGAAGCAAGGGGCTGTGCCAGCATGAGTGATCACAGAGACGACCCGGAGAAAGGTGCTGGTCCCAGAAGCCGCCCACTGCCACTTTGCCATGTTCCCTTCGTGGGTAGTGAATCGCTGAGTCTGGCCCGGACCCAAGGGCTCCACCTCTCGGGGGGAAGCGTGTCGAAGCGTCTGTGGATGTATTTTTAAACTACCGCCCTTGGTGATCTCTCCTTTTAAGAGAGAATAGGCCTCGGGCCCAGAGCCTTCGTTGGGAATAGTATTTGGCTCGAGTGAAAACACTGCTTTGTTTTCAAAGTATGTATTTTTAGGGTTACCTTCTATTTGTGCTGCTTAATACCAGTTTTCCTTTTATGGTGGTCACACACGTTGTGAGTTTTCTTTAAGCTCAGAAAGTGAGTTGAGGGCGCCTGGGTGGCTCAGTCGGTTAAGCCTCCGACTTCGGCTCAGGTCAGATCTCACGTTCGTGGGTTCGAGCCCCACGTCAGGCTCTGTGCTGACAGCTAGCTCAGAGCCTGGAGCCTGCTTCCGGTTCTGGGTCTCCTTCTCTCTCTGCCCCTCCCCCCTCATGCTCTGTCTCTCTCTGTATCAAAAATAAATAAAACATTTTTTAAAAAGTGAGTTGCTTTAAGGAAAACCGTAAAGTAAGAAATACTGTGTAGAATTAAGGTGAAGACCAAGGAGAGGGAAAATGCCAGGGAGCCGGCGGCGGCCAAGTTTGGGGCCCGCGGGCGGCCGAGTGGCTGGGCGTGCGGGCTCCGCAGCCACACTGCCCAGGTCTGAAGCCTGGCTCAGCCCTCGGCAGCTGTGTGACTGTGGGCAGTAATGGAACCTCTTTGGGCCTCGGTTTCCCCGTTGATAAAGGGAGGGCGCAGTCTGCTGCCTGGTGCTGCTTTGGAACCCGGGTTGCGTGGAGTCTGCCCAGCAGGGCTGGCCCCGGGCCGGGGTCACAGAAAGTGCTCACGGCGTGGCCCTGCTGGGACGGGACTCGGTGCTTCCGCCTCAGCGCACTGTGGGGCCGGTCCCGACGACCCCAGTGGCTGGGGAGTGCGTGTGCATGCATGTGCACATGTGTGTGAGGACGGGGTGCTGAGGAGGTGCCACCCCCGCCTCCTGCCTACGGCAATGGCAGCCCGTGCTGGTGGGGGCAAGGGAAACTCCTCCGTGGGGTTCTTCGTCTGGTCAGAAAACTGGGGCGACCTGTGGAGGAGTAAGGAACGCAGGCAGTCGCTTCCCCTACCCGGCTGCCAGCCTGTCTGCTCAGCCTCCCTCCTGCCCACTCACCCACCCATCCGTCCATCCATCCGTCCATCCACCCATCCATCTGTCCATCCACCCATCCATCCGTCCGTCCATCTTTTCTGTCCTTCCGTCTACCCCACGCACGCATGTATCTAACCAGCCTTCCTCCTTCTTTCCCTTCCTTCCCTCCCTCCATTCTTCACCCACCACCCATTTTTCCTCCCACTATCCATGCTTGCCTGCATCCGTCATCCATCCATCTTCCTTTCCTTCCTTCTTCTACCCTTCATGGATCTGTCTTACCTGACTCTCTTCCATCCCTCCCTCCCTCCTGTGTCTTTCCGGGCGTCCATCCACCAGTTCTTCTACACAGTCATCCATCCATTTTTCCTTCCTTTCCATTTATCCATCCATCTGCCCATTCGACTGTTGGCCCATCCATCCATCCATCCGACAGGCATTAGAGCTCGCACTGAGGATGTGACGAGGGACAGCACGGAGCGTTCCGGGCCAGCGGGGCGGCGTGCACGCCGTGAAGGCGCGGAGGGAGGTGGTTCTTGCTCACCAGCGCAGCGGTGCCTGCTGTGCGCGGGCGGTGGGTTCGGTGAAGACAAACCACACGCACGGTGGGCGTGTCCACACGACACACGGTGTCGGGAGCAGGTGTGATCAGCTCTGCCCTGCAAAGGAGGCAGTAGCTGAGGGGCTCTTGAGGGGTGTGTAGGAGTTGACCGGGTAGGCGGGGGAGCAGCGGCGATTCCTGGGGCCTGAACGCAGAGGCAAGTTTGGGGGAGTCTATGCAGTTGAGGCGTGTCTGGGAGGGGAGTGGGGCGGGATCTCAGGTCGGGTCCCGTGAGGGCAGCCTTGAGGTTGGAGAGGATGGGAACAGGCAGAGAAATCGAGAGGGAGGCCCCTCTCAGGCCAGCCAGGTCCAGAGGTCCGCGCTGGCCCTGGGCAATCCCTGGAGACGAGACTCGGCGTTCAGGCTCTCATTCACTTACTCCGCGTCTCCCGAGCACCAGCCGTGCGCTGGCACCGGGCCGCGGCGGGACACAGGGCCGGCGGGGCCTTGCCCTCAGCAGGCTCAGAGGCTGATCGGAGGCCTCAAACGGCAGACCTCAGTCAGGGCCAAGGTGAGTCATGCTGAGCAGCGAGGGGTACGGAGAAAATCCCTGCAGGGGTGGGGATGCTGCCGCAGGGAGGGGCCGGGCCGGCCTCTCTGAGGAGCTGGCCCGTAAGCAGAGGGGCTGTGGGCAGAGAACAGCCCGGTACAGGGGCCCCGCACTGGGCGCGGGCCTGGCCTGCTGGCGGCGGCCACGGAGCCCAGTCACGTGGCTCTGGTGAACAGTTAGTGGCCTCCAGGGCTGCCGTCAGGAGGCAGGGACGGGGAGGACCCTGCAGAGGACTTGGTTTGTTTTTTTCCTGTGGGTGCTGGGGAGCCATCGAAGGTTGCTGAGCAGAGGCGGGTTGTAAACAGTGTTCTTGGGCAGCAGCGTGCAGGGGGGGGAGCGAGCTCCCCTGTGGCCGGAAGCTTCTGGGAATGCTGAGTCAGTGCGGTTAGCGGCCCGGCTTTAAGGTCAGCCAAGCCCGGGCCTGAATTCCTGCCCTTCTGTGAACTCGCTGGGCCTCGGGGTGCTCACCTGTGAGATGGGAATACGGACCGTGCCCGTCTCGGGGGCCCTCGTGCCGGGCGGGCGGCGCTGCGTGTAGACCGTGCGGTGTGATCCTCGCGGTTCCCCGGCCCTGCGCGCAGCACATGGTGCCGGCAGATGGGGGGGCGGGGAGCTCACGTCTCGTTAGCTCCTGGGAGAGGAGGGGTCGGCAATGTCATGTTCTCGGGCCCGGAAGACCAGAGAGCGGGAGGGCTCTGCTCAGAAAAGGCGATGGTGAGCCTCCTTCTGCCTCAGTTTACCCTGCTGCGGAGCACCCGGGCCTCCCCGCACCCCGCCCCCACCCCGAGCCTGGGGTGTTAGGCCCTGGCCGGAGAGAACACTCCCGAAAGAGTTACATGGCCCCCAGCCCGGCGGCCTCCCCGAGCCGCATGGGGCCTGGGCTCCCGACGGGCCAAACAACTGTTTTTGACTCACGGTTGCAAGGCCGCCAAGTGCAATTGCTTCCACGCTCGGCTGTGGCGGGAGGGGCCCAGAGACGCCCGCTTTCTCCCCCGAAGGTGGGGGGCGCTGGCTGCGGGCCAGGGGGCGCTGGCTGCACGGAGGCAGGGGGGGCTCTGGGGGGAGGGGGCTCAGGTCCCCCCCATCCCTCCCCAGGCCAACAGGGCACCCGCTGTGGGGGCTGCCGGCCTGGCTCCCGGTGACGGGCGGCCCAGCCAGCGGGCGGAGGGCGGTGCGGATGGGCTGCGTCACCGGCCTTGGCAAGGCGGACACAGAGCAAGTCAGCGCAGCGCCGCGGTGCCAAGGCCGGGAGCAGATCCCGGCTCCCGTTCCGCTCCCGCGGGCTGGGCCTCCGTGCTCGCCCAGGTCCCCGCCCGGCCCTCCCTGCGCCCCGCGGGCCCCCTGCGCTTTCTGACCGATGACACCTAATGTGTGTCGGGCACGTTCTGTGCGCCATGCACCGCGCTGAATGGTTATCAAGTTGTACTCCGTAGTCAACGCTCATGAGTATCATGCCTGGTTTATAGAGGAGAAAATGGAGGCACAGAGAGGTTAAGTAATTTGCCTAAGGTCGCACAGCCAGCAAGTGGTAGATCTTGGATTTGAACCCGAGAAGGCTCGTGCCAGAATCTGTGCTTTTTTTTTTTAAGTGTATTTATTTATTTTGAGAGAGTGTGTGTGCGCAAGAACGCGTGAACCAGGAAGGGGCAGAGGAGGAGGGAGAGGGAAAATTCCAAGCAGGCTCGACGCTGCCAGCACAGATCCCAGGGCGGGGCTTGATCCCATGACCAGGAGACCGGGACCTGAGCTGAAACCAAGAGTCGGATGCTTACCTGACGGGGCCCCCCGGGCGCCCCGGAACCCGTGCTTTGATCTACTTTGTGAGACCACCTCCCGCAACCGGTAGCGAGAGCGTAAGCCCCAGCTTGCAGCCCCACGTCTACAAGAGAGGACTCTTTCCTTCAAGTAAATTCCAGCATGAGTCTCTTGACTCTGTCCTCATGGTTGCAAGCTGGCTGCCATAGCTCCAAGCATCACGATGTTCTCACGTGATAACATCCAAAAGCAGGAGGGGAAGGGGGCTCTCTTGTCTTTTCTCTTTTGGGGAACAGTGCTTCCCAGAAGATTTTGGCAAACTTGACTCCACTTACCTGGGCTGGTTATCTGCCCATCTGCATTTGCAGGGGTGCTGGGAACAGGAGTATCTGAACTTCTCAGACTTTATGGGGAGGGCAGGCTGTGCCATCAAAATAAGAAGGGGTACGCACGGCTGGTGGGTAGGCAGCCCAGATGGCTTACTCCATCCCTGATCTCTGAGCAGCCCTGCACTGCAGGGGGTGTTGTGTCCATTTAACAGACAGGAAGACTGAGTCTTAATAACAGAGGCGCTCTTCTGTCAGAGGTCTTCCCCTTTTGATCCCACGCTGGCACTGAGTGTCTCGGCTCTGTGGCTCTCTTCATTGTGTTTTAGAACTGCCTCTCCTCCTTAGGGGGTCAGCTTCTGGCAGGCAAGAACAGGACTTGTCTTTTGGGTCTCCTTGTCCGATTCAGGGATGAGCATCTAGAAGGTTCTAAACCACCTTATACTGTATTAGGAGGGCTTGTGTTACCCACGCCCCTCTCGGTTCCCAAGTGACATGAGCCCAGCTCCAGCTGGCTGTAGAGAAAACGGGCACTATTGCATTGATGAGGGTCACGCTGGCCCCAGGCGCCCTCGGATCCTGGGGGGGGGGGTCATCTCCATCATAATGGGACCCAGAGTGGGGAGAGGAGCAGTTCCCTTGCTGAAGTCCCAGGGAAGATTCTGATTGGCCCAGCCTGGGGCGCGTGCCCGCCCCTATCAAGGGGAAAGGAGCGTGCTGATTGGCAGCCCCACTAGGTGGGGCGGGGCCAGCCGGTGCTCGTTAGGTAAAAGGAGAAGATTACTACAGATATGTGGGTAGAGGACAGAAAGCTGGAAGGAGGATGGATGGACGGATGGATGGATGGGTGCGTGGACAGACAGATGGAAAGAACAGATGAGTGGATGGATGGTTGAGTGTGTGGAGGGACAGGCAGACGGATGGTTGCTTAGACGGATGGACGCACGGTGGACCAGAGGAGTGACCGGACACAGCTCCTTCCCTGCCGTCCTTGGGGGCTGTTTGTGGAGCTGCGTGCGTGAGCGGTGTGATGCCGACCCCGGAACCTTGAAGTTTCACTTCTGCATCCAGACCACTTCTATTCCTTCCACCCAGGAGCGTCTCTTGTGGTTTTTTCAGTTTATTTATCCGAGAGAGAAGGCACCAGTGGGGGAGGGGCAGAGAGGAAGAGAGTCTCAAGCCGACTCCGCACCGTAGGCACAGAGCGCGGCGTGGGGCCCCGTCTCACCACCGTGGGATCGCGACCTGAGCCGAAATCAGGAGTCCGGCGCTCGACCGACTGAGCCCCCAGGCGCCCTCCTCCTCTGAGGGTCTTTAATAACACTTGCTGCTCCCGCAGCACAAATATGCCTGAAAACGTAGATGTAGAAAGACTTGCAGAAGCAGATGGAAGTTTCCGTGGCCCCCGGGGACCCCCGTGCTGCCAGCCGGCGGTGTCACTAGGTGATCTGCTTCGGCGGCTCTAGCGACCGTGCCCACTGGACTTGCCCCCGCGGCTGGGGGCAGGAGCCGAACCAGCGAGGCAGGCTCTCAGCGGGCGGCGGGGGCGGGGTGTCTGCACGCTGGTCCCCAGAGGCCACTTGCGGGGGTGGGGGGGCTGCTGGCTCTGGACGGGGACCCTTCCTGGGCCTTGTTCTCATTAGGGAGACCCTCCTCACCCTGAAGAACTGTCACAGGGAGGGAGCTGTCTTGACAGCCACGTGCAGGCGAGCATGGGTCTGTGTGTGTGTGCGCGTGCACACGCGTGTGCATGGTATGGTGTGCGTGTGCAGCACATTGTATGGGATGTGTGTGGGGAGAGAAGCCTGCACCTGTGTGGTGCGTGTGATGTGTGTGCGGTATGTGTGTGTTGTGGGTGTACGTGCATGGTGTGGGCGTGTGGTACGTGTGTGTATGGTGGGTGTGTGTCGTGTGTGTGCTGTGTGTTCTTGCGTGTGGGGCACGCGCCGTGTGGGTGTGCCTTGTGCATCTGTGTTCACGAGATGCACGTGCACGTGTGTGCTCCTGTGTGCGCGGGTGTGTGTCTGGGGGCGGGGGCGCCGGGAGCACAGGGACTGACAGCGCGTTGCTCTGGATGATTAATGGGCTCTGGGAGGCGGCGCCGCACCCGTCAGACGCTCTGGCAGGTTCTGCGCTTGGCATCTCGCCCACCGCGAGGCTGGACCGGCCCAGGTGAGGCTGCGCTCCCAGCCTGGGTGGCCCGGGGCGGGGGCGGGACGGAGAGCCCCCTTCAGAGTTGCCTTGGGCTTGGGCGGCCGGCCCCCTGCGCCCTCGCCCCCACCCACCCCATGCACAGAACGCAGGTCCTCAAACCTGCCCCCTCCCCAGGCCAGGGCCTAGGAACCTGCATTTCTAACGAGCACCACCGAGCCCTGCTGCGTCTGCTGGAGGACGCTACAGGGGAGCCCAGGCGGCTGGGAACGTGCCCCCCCCCCCTTGCTCCTCCTGTATCTGCCCCTCCGGCATCTATCTTCCCTTCTTCTCATTTGCAGAGGGACCTGGACCCCTGTCCTATGTTAATGGTGGCCGGACCCCTGCCCTCTGTTAACGGTGGCCTCGGCTCTTACTAGCTTTGGGACCTTTCTTCCTCTGTGCCGCGGGTCCATCTTAGCACAGGCGCCTTGACTTCTCCCCGGTTCTCGGAGGGACTGAGGAGCCGAGCCCACAGAGCTCGGGAGGCATTAAGTCCCTGCTGCTCTGTGCCCTGCAGTCCTGTGCTTAGGCCACCCCAGGTCCCAGTAGGTCCGAGCCATAGGACCTCTGGGCATTCCTAATACACAGATAAGAAAACCGAGGCTCCGAGTCACGTGACTCACCCAGGGTTCTTGGGTCCAGGAGGACAGGGTCCCAGAGCCAGGGGCCTCACTCTGCCCTCGGCCCTCGCGGTCCCAGCAGCTCTGGAAACCCAGCCGGGCAGGCGGGGCTGGAGGGCTTGGGAGGCTCTGGAGCAAATCCAGCCCAGCTGGGGGATTAGACCGCATCTGGCTCGGTTTACACCCGAGAAACAAAGGCGGCTGCCGGCGCCTTCATCTGGGGAGGAGGGGGCAGGAGGGGGGCTGCCCTTGGCCCCGTCGGGGACCTGGATGGAAAGGAGGAGAGGAATCTGGGCTCTGATCCCCCGACTGACTCCCTTACCCCCCCCCCCACTCCAGGCTGGTGACCTCACATCTCCCAAATGGAGGACAGGGTGTTCCCGGGCAGGGGTGAGGTGGAGTCCATAGCCTGGGGTGGGGGTGAGTTCCCTCCTGGTCGGAACAGGGAATCCTAGGAGCCCCAGGCTCCGAAAGCTGGCCCAGCCTCGTAGTGGGGATCCCCAACCTGGGGGCACGTCCCTCCAGCCAGGACCCCAGACACAGCACGTGGTCTCTCAGCCCCCGAAGGGAAGCAGCCAACTCGGGGAGAAAATCAGCGCAAGCCCCGCGCCCCCAGCCTCTCCCCTTCCCCTCTCCCCTCCCCCATGCCTTGCAGGGAGGTGAGGGCGGGGCGGGGATGTTTTGGTTCCGCCCGCCCGGGGAGGGGGGGTTGGCTCCTTCCCGCTGAGGTGGGAGTGGGTTCTGACCTACCCCTAGACCCCCCTGTTCTTCTCCACTGGG
Source organism: Mungos mungo (assembly GCA_004023785.1). Taxonomy (NCBI): domain Eukaryota; kingdom Metazoa; phylum Chordata; class Mammalia; order Carnivora; family Herpestidae; genus Mungos; species Mungos mungo. Next base: position 35,630 of record PISW01011908.1, read on the forward strand.
GCTCGGGCTCCTCCCCCGCGGGGGGTGGGGGTCTGGGTCCGCCCCTCCCCCCTGCCCCAGGAAGCCCAGCGGCGGGTGCCAGGCAGGCGGGGGCGGCCGGAGTGCGCGCGGCTCGCCGGAGCCAGGAGCTGACTTTATTAGCCGGGGGCAGCTGTTGGCGGTGCACATCTGGCAGCGGGCTACGGCCCGCACCCCCGCCCCCCTGCCCGGCCTGGCGTTACCTTCCAGGAATGCTGGCAGCGCCGCGCGCATCTGGAGCGCGTTTCAGGGGGCAGCCGGCGCCCCCTCCGGCGCCTGGCCTGGGGCTGGGGGTGGGCGCCGCCCCGCCCGGATTTCCTGGCTCCTCCCTCCTCACTGGGAGCTCCCAGGCAGGCTACCGCCCGGAAAGGGTGGCTGCCCTTGGCCTCCTCCCCGCCGGGCTGGGAGACCTCAGGGACCATCTGCTGCACACCCCCCACCCCCAGGACAGCCAGGCCCCTTGTCCCGGGTCCTCGGGCTCTCCCGGTGCTCTGGGCACTGGGGCTGCAGAGGCTGATTTCATAGTTGAAATAAAATCATAAAAGTCTGAGTCTGATAAAGCCCACAGAGGCTCGAGGTCACACCCCTGGTGTCGCATTGTCCCTGGTGGGTCTTCATCTCTGGGCTGCCTGGCGGGAGGCTCTGGGTGGGGGCTGGGAGGGAAGGAAAGGCAGAGAGAGCAGTGTGGACAGTCCCAGCCATATAAGGCACTCTGGAGTGCGGCCCTGTCCCTGCCCAGCCCCTCACTTGAGAGCTGTGTGGCCTGGGCAAGTGACTCAGCCTTTCCTTGCCTCAGCCCCATCTGCAAAATGGGCCTGTCAGGGTACCTACTTCAAGGAGCACACAAAGGCTCTGGGCCTGGAAGACTGGGGGGGG